>OZ005743.1:62672340-62749840 GCA_963930735.1 Dioctria linearis
CAAATACATGCATAAGTATTAAGTTAAAGGAAGGCAATGTCAAAAACAATCGTCTGGCAGGAAATCTCCGCGGCCTAATTGAGTAATAGTATATTGAAAACACACTTTTTCTCAAAATTGAAATACTTATTATAACCACTTAATGCATGTCTTAAAAACCAGAGAGGTTTTCCCCGAGCACAGAAATGCAGGTCCAAGACGTTTTGCGCGCGGCTAACCCCTTGCCAGACGAAGTTAAAGTACTGAAAATTTCGGATTTTCCAATAATCTATATAACCACATGAAATTCGGCTCAAAACAGAGCTGATATCCCTCAGCACAAATATGCAGGTCCAAGGCGTTTTGCGCCCGGCTAACCCCTTGCCAGACGAATTTGAAGTACTGACAAATGTCAAACAAATCTGACAATTTCCAGCATTCTTGTTTTACATTTAGAAGTGGTTTTTTCAATTCATACTTTTAATTCAAATATGACTTTCAGATTCACTATCATCTGAGGAATCACAAATGAGTACATCGTTTTCATTTTCTTGAATTACTTTAACTTACAGGATTTCCGGTGTGGCATTTCCGTCAAACTATTTAATTCAATTTATTTTGTACTAACACCCAAACACTTTATATTGGTGATAATTTAATTACATATCGATATAACTACTTCTGTATATTTGTTGCAACAGAACTGCTTTGTTTGAGAGTAGAAGACTTCCTTCGAAACCAATAATAAAAAAACATTATAAGCAGTTTCCTGCGATCTCCAAATGCTCGCAGGAAATTCACTACTTATGTATAAAGGTAAAGTAGAGATTAAAGAAATATTAGTGTGAATATAGCAGTGAATCTCATGAACCTTTTGCAAAAAATATCACTTACTTCGGATATTTCTAAAAACTATATCTGATGTTGCCTTGCAGAATTTGTGAAAACGTCATATCGAGTTTCGTCTACGATCACAGCTTTTGTCCGGTATTTACTACAGACGAAATTTTCTGTAAATGTATAATCTTCTTCATTAAGATCTACTTCGTTTCCTAATTTAAAAAATCTTAAAATGTTTTATTTTTCCTTTCTTGAAAAAAGATGGAGTGTAGTCACTACCTGTAAAGCTGTGAAATTCAGGTAAAGCTGCGCAAAGTGTTTGCCCAGTTCTTCGTAAATTAAATTAACATCATTATCCAAGAGTGTTTTTAGACATACAGTACCTTTGCATGAATATTTGAAGTATACTTCAAGTCGAGATCAAGTAATCAAAATATCATGTAAACGCATATTGACTTCGAGTATACTTGAGTCAAGTAAATCACAAAATTTTGGTGTCATTTTTAGCACTTTTCTCAAGATATTTATCTGACAATCTGCCTAATGCAGAGTTGTCAAAGGTAAAATGTCACTTCAAGTAAATTTCAAGAAAATTTCAAGTCAAGTATTTGGAATTAATTTAATTCAACCAAAAACCCTACTTGGATTTCAAGTCAAGTACTCAAGAATTCATGTAAACGTACTGATAGTTCCTACTTCGAACCATACTTTTATATTATTTTTAAGGTTGGGCAGACCGTAAAGCCCTATTATGAGTACATCTGTAATTGTAGACTTAATAACAACTGAGCTGTCTCTCTGTTAAAAGGATATATGCAAATCATACGAGACCTGCCTCTTCTTGAAAACTTTTTAGTTCACTAACGTCTTCTCGAATCATATTATCACCATTAGTCTTAAAAAGAAAACACTTAGCCTCATTTGTGACGTAAATTTCCTTTTCGTTTATATAAGAGCAGTATTCCTTTTGTTGCCATTCTTGTACTAAGAATTCATTAAGCCTTTATTTAAAAGAGTTATTTTTAAAACTCTAATAAAATCCGCGGGTCGTTTCTGGTTTTTTGTCAAACACTAAATTCTACTTGTTCTTGTGAGCAGTTTCATCTATCTCGTTAATGATTTTTATAGAAGGTGTTGCAATTGTATCAAACACAATATGAATAAATTTGTCATTCATTCGGCAGATCTTTTTCAATATGTGCAAGGCAAAAAGTTGAAGGTAATTCTCCTAAAGTATGTAGTAAAAAGAAACCATCAACGACAATGGCATCTACTTAATTTGGATTCTAAAGAACATGTCACCAAACCTTTACCATCTCATAAGCTCTTCACCTTTATATATAAGTAGTGAATATCCTGCGAACCTTATGAAATCGCAGGAAACTGCTTATAATTTTTTTTTTATTATAGGTTTCGAAAGAAGTCTTCTACCCAAAAAAAGCAGTTCTGTTGGAACAAATATACAGAAGCAGCTATATAGATATGTAATTAAATTATCACCAACAGAAAGTGGTTGGGTGTTAGTAGAAAATAAATTGAAAAATAATTATTTCAAGGGAAATGCCACACCGGAAATAATGCAAGATATCCTTAAAGTTAATGTAATTGAAGAAAATGAAAACGATGTACCAACTTGTGATTCATCAGATGAGAGTGAATCTGAAAGTGATATTTGAATCAAAAGTATGAATTGAAAAAACAATTTCTAAATGTAAAACACGAATGCTAATTGTAAGATTTGTTTGATATTTGTCAGTACTTCAACTTCGTCTGGCAAGGGGTTAGCCGGGCGCAAACGTCTTGGACCTGCATATTTGTGCTGAGGGATATTAGATATGTTTATGAGCCGAATTTCATGTGGTTATACAGATTGTTGGAAAACCCGAAATTTTCGGAACTTTAACTTCGTCTGGCAAGGGGTTAGCCGCGCGCAAAACGTCTTGGACCTGCATATTTGTGCTGAGGGATATTAGCTCTGTTTCTGAGCCAAATTTCAAGTGGTTATATAGATTATTGGAAAATCTCAGTTTATATGTGTTGTGAAAATTAAAAGTGATAAAAAGTGATAATCTTGAGGAAATTAATTGTTATTATAATTATTATGTGAAATATACATACGTGTAACTCTTTTCAAAATACAAAATTTTCAGTAACTTTAACTTCGTCTGGCAAGGGGTTAGCCGCTCGTAAAACGTCTTGGACCTACATCTATAATAATAATATATAATAAAAAAGTGTGTTTTTAATATACTATTTCTCACTTAGGACGCAGAGATTTCCTGCCAGACGTTTGTTCTTGACATTTTCTTTCCTTTAACTAAATACTTATGCATATATTTTTTGGTTATAATTCACACCAAAAATTTACTGTGGGCTCTTGGTCTCTAAGGGAATGTAAACATGTTACAGGACTGAATTTTCCTCTACAAGAGATTCATAATGCTTACCTTGACGATTGCATATTTTCTGGTTATTTTCTGGCCGCATCCGCTGCTGCAAAAAAAAACTTTGTTTGGAATTTCAAATCACTACGTGCTTTGCGTTGACGCTCTAAATCTGAACTGTCACGAAAAGTTCGCTGTTATACCATAGACACACATCTGGTATTGATGCTATTGTATACGAAAACTACGTGGTATACTAGATGTGTGTCTTCACATACTAGTTGGATACTAGCTGAGGTTCGTGGTATACCGTGAACGTATCTAGTACCGAAACACAACAAGTTTTGCTGGTATCAACAAAATTATGGATTTTTTTGACAAACCATTTTTAATTCTATCCAACATTTGTGTTAAAAATGAAGAGTGCCAGTTTTAATAAAAGTAGACAAATGTTATCGAGTAGCGAGACTGCAAAAGTAATCGAAATTTGGCGAAGCAAATTATATCATTTTCCCAACATTATGAATTTTGAATCTAAGGATAAAAAAATATAGCATAAATATTATAAGTATATTATAGTTAAAAGCTAGGATTGCCTTGGTCTACACTCTCGGTTGACATTCCATGAAGTATTTAAAATATACACTTTTCTATAAAGCGCTGCTCGTCTTTTGCTCCTAATTGTTGATAACTTTAGCTGCGCGTTTGACCTCCGCAGCAATTATTTACATAACATGAAATTAATTTATTTTGTGACATTTTTACAAAAAAACCTCCACTTTAGCCTTTCAGTGAGAGCGAATGTCAAATTATACTACAAACAAAAGTGTGTCGGGGACCGGCTATACTACGTGGTATAGCTTTGACCTGGTATCAATGGTATGATATCAACACCATATGTGAGTACCTGAAATGCAAAACTTGATTGCTCCACTTTTCGTAAAAAATGAGTTAGAAATGGCGATTTTATCTCTAAGACGACTACTTCTATCTGCATTTTAAACTTCGCTGCAAATCTAAAGATAAACGTGTTAATAATGGGAGTGAATTATACAGTTGGATGCAAAACCAAATAAATCCGCTTTACCGAACTCAAAAGTTAATATCTCCATCACAATCGATTTTGGGTGCAAAACTACATACATCATATCTGCCGTTAAATATTTTAGTTCATTACAACTGTGGAGCAGAGCTTGCCAAATGTAAATAAGTATTTCATTGGTGTTTGAAAATGTTTTAATGGTACTTTTGTATTTGTCACCGAATCATACTTTCGAAAAATATTTCTTATGAAATTATTAGCTTCGACTCCCCATCTACAGGTAAATGCTTAAAATGTATTAAGTTAAATAATAAAATAGAAATTGCTAAAGTTGGTGCAGAAAAAGAAGATTTAACGGCAGAACAAGAAGTACATAAGATGAGGGCCAAAAGTTTTGATGAGGTTTTAAAAGAAAAAAAGGACGGAGGTCTCACGTTGTCATTCGACTGTCAGAAAAATCAGGTATTAACTACCTAAAGTGCCCGTCCAGTCTGCCTACTATAGTAGGCAACTATACAACTTTGCGATCATAGAAGGAAGCTCACAATCTTCTCGAAACCGCTAGACTATAACACTCTTCTATTGGACAGAAAATGAGTTTTCGAAAGGCTCAAATCAAGTGACGTCTACAGTATTCCATAAACTCACTTCATATCAAAACAGAAATTTTATTAATACTGTAAGACTGTTCGCAGATGGATGCAGTGGACAGAATAAAAACATAGCCATGATTGGGATGTGTTATGAGTGGTTCGTTGCAGCCCCTTCAAAATTTAGAAAAATTTAAATAATATTTCCTATTGTCGGACATTCTTTTCTACCAGCTGACCGTATTTTTGGTCTCATGGAGAAGATGCTAAAAAAAAATTGAAACTATTATACAGGGGAGTATGTAAGCGTGTTTCAAAAATTCGTTGAAACTTACCCCACCAAGTTCATCATCTTTCTCATTGCCAGCAAAGTCTTGACGTCGCGGATCTAAATAAGGATAACCTGATTGGATCTACTCATTTTGTTAAGGACGCTTAGGCATTCCAATATGAAGCTCTGATTTCACGTTGGAAGATAAAATTGCTCTAAATGCTGTCTAACTGTCGGAGAATATAATGAGACTTTTATTACGAAACGCTCTTCTTAGATTCTCGTAAGCACAGGTCAGTATGGCATAAAACCTTGGCCTGGAACACTGTAGCTTAGCAACCAATGCTCAATGTTATCGCATACCAAGATGCAGCGTCCCACACCCTAGTCCCGATACCCATATCAGTTTTGGACCCAGACTAGTCCTCCGCTTGAGATACCCGGAAAATCCTGCGGTCCTTAACCACTCTATTGGGTACTTGAAACGACGACAGTTTCGCTGGTGTAATGGTCTGAATCCCAATTGTTAATTCTTATACACATATAAAACAGAATTATGCACCATACGATATGTTGATTTTATTAAATAATTAATTATTTCCATTGTAAGCGACCATTCTTTAAAACTTATCCCAACTAACAATTTTGGTCAAAAAGATGTCGTTTCAACCTGTCAAGAAAGCAAAGTTTTTAGTGAACCTGACCTGTATTGTTCATTTAGACGTTAATTCGATGTCGAATTCCCAATGAGAGGAAGAAACTGGAAGTATTTTAGACGTAAATACTAGGCCAACATGAAAGCGATAAAATATAGTTTGCTTTTGCACCCGACCATTTCCGATTTTAATACTGTAAGACTGTTCGCAGATGGATGCAGTGGACAGAATAAAAACATAGCCATGATTGGGATGTGTTGTGAGTGGTTCGTTGCAGCCCCTTCAAAATTTAGAAAATTTAAATAATATTTCCTATTGTCGGACATTCTTTTCTACCAGCTGACCGTATTTTTGGTCTCATGGAGAAGATGCTAAAAAAAAATTGAAACTATTATTCAGGGGAGTATGTAAGCGTGTTTCAAAAATTCGTTTGAAACTTACCCACCAAGTTCATCATCTTTCTCATTGCCAGCAAAGTCTTGACGTCGCGGATCTAAATAAGGATAACCTGATTGGATCTACTCAGTTTGTTAAGGACGCTTAGGCATTCCAATATGAAGCTCTGATTTCACGTTGGAAGATAAAATTGCTCTAAATGCTGTCTAACTGTCGGAGAATATAATGAGACTTTTATTACGAAACGCTCTTCTTAGATTCTCGTAAGCACAGGTCAGTATGGCATAAACCTTGGCCTGGAACACTGTAGCTTAGCAACCAATGCTCAATGTTATCGCATACCAAGATGCAGCGTCCCACACCCTAGTCCCGATACCCATATCAGTTTTGGACCCAGACTAGTCCTCCGCTTGAGATACCCGGAAAATCCTGCGGTCCTTAACCACTCTATTGGGTACTTGAAACGACGACAGTTTCGCTGGTGTATGGTCTGAATCCCAATTGTTAATTCTTATACACATATAAAACAGAATTATGCACCATAAGATATGTTGATTTTATTAAATAATTAATTATTTCCATTGTAAGCGACCATTCTTTAAAACTTATCCCAACTAACAATTTTGGTCGAAAAGATGTCGTTTCAACCTGTCAAGAAAGCAAAGTTTTTAGTGAACCTGACCTGTATTGTTCATTTAGACGTTAATTCGATGTCGAATTCCCAATGAGAGGAAGAAACTGGAAGTATTTTAGACGTAAATACTAGGCCAACATGAAAGCGATAAAATATAGTTTGCTTTTGCACCCGACCATTTCCGATTTGGATGAAACTTTCAGATTTTGTATGGCACGAAATAGCTAGCTTACCCATGTTTTTCCCCCACCATGTCCCCTCCCCCCTCCCCGGCCACTCAAGCTAGAAATTTCGTGATTTTACGATGAAACGTCATTTTCAAAAAATCCTACCTCGAGAACGCTGGAACCCAGTTCAAATGCAAAATGAAACTTAATATATTTTTCATAACAATACACAACAGCCCGGAACGAAAAACTTTTTTTGTTAAAAGTATATTTTTTCAATTATTTACTACGGACTTCTATCACTTTTTTTTGTATTTTTATTTTGAAGCTAGAAGCCTTAAAATAAGTCACAAAATTGTTTGTGCACAGTAGTTTTCAGATGCTTGATATACAGATATCTGTACTTTTTGACGGATATATGTTTCCCAAAATATAAAAAATACATTATCCATGTTTGTAAAGCTTTTATTTACATGATTCAGTACAAAAAATAAACAATATTTATCCTTCAATAATAAAAGTATTTCTCACAAAATTATTTGTGCCTCTAAATTTCTTCACAAAATTATTTGTGCACACATGCAAAACTATTTACACAGTTTTATAAGTATGTTGAAATTATACAGGAGGTCCCGTATGTGGTGCTGCACCCAATCTTTACGAATGACCTCCTGGGACCAGGGCCCCGCGATCCATGGGCCCCCCTAGCCCCTACATAGATAAACTGATGAACAATTCTTCAACCAGTAAAATAAACTATTACAAGTTTAACCGTGAGTTTGGCTACTAAAAGCAGACAGTGGCAATAAATTTTCATACAAAGCAATGTATACATATATGTAGTAATTATGCTTGCAGCCCCAGTATTTATTAAATTGTGGTCCTGTCGCAATTAGTTAGTTTAATATGCACAAAGTGAGTAACTGTCATCCCAAAAACTCATGTTTTATATCATTCATCAATATAATTTTCGAGGGGGCAGCTGTGATAAGTGTATTTGTCATAAGGATATAAAAAATATCAACGAAAGAAACGCGAGCGAAGACCTGCTTATAGGAAAATTTCACTTAATGTTGATGATGAACTGTGATCCTACCCTGAAAAATTCTCTGGATATTTCCGTATTAGTGTTGGAATTTTTGATGATTTACTACGGATTTGGAAACCTGCTATAACTTATCAAAGTACAAATACGCGATCATCAATTGAACTCGAAGAGAGACTTGCTGTAATTCTAAGGTCTGTAAACACTTTTATGGATATTTCTCCCCACATTTTTATATTCGAATTGCTATCAGACCATCAAATTTCTGTTGTAAAGGTTGTGGTCTTATTGTACTTCTTGTATTAATGCTTCATTATTTATATCTTCCTCTCACACTATCGTTGCAGCAGACAATTAAATAAAAAAGATACGTTTGTGTCTTCCTAGCTCTACAACGTGTACCAAAACGAAGGCAGTTAACAGGCGATGTTACCTGTGCACGGTGATAGTTTCGTCATCCAAAAGTTGCGAGCCGGAGGAACCAAAATGTTACGTTGCTGTCACCTCACTTCTTGTGGGCATTTACATTAGACCCTAATGGAATTGCTGGTGGAAACAAAACAGTTTCGTGCCAAAAAGGCTACAATGCGCGATAGGCCTTAACCTACTTTATGTTATTATTTTTGTTGATAACCCAAAATATTTTAGAAAATAATTTCTGTTAGGGGCCCAATATCCTAAAGTACCCAGGATTCCCACATGGGTAAAGGCGGCCATGACTACACCTGAAGGCAAAAAATATATGGGTGGGAATGTGGGATGGAGAGTGATCCTAACGGTTTCCGAGATAACGGAACTTAAAATTATTTCGGTAGGTTTTTATAGATTACCTTCTGAACTTTTGAACGTTACACACTTGATGATGATTTTAAATTTGTTAGATTGACCATCGTTCAAGCTTTCCAACTCTCTATAAAATTTTCCCCTTCTCTCCGTTTTGAAGTGACTCAACAAAGTTAAAATTTCCAAATTTTAATTGTTTTTTTTTTTTTTTTTTTTTTTGTATTTAACTATCCTTATCAACAAACACGCCATCATCCCCAATTGAATTTAAGAATCACTAATGCTTCACTTAAAAATGACCTATCAGACTGTGTACCCAAAATGTAAACCTTCCTGCGTTTTTTTCACTTTTTAACATATCCAGCGACAAAGTTCGGTGAATGCCAGAAATTAGACCATTATCTTTTGGGAATGAGCTTTTTAATCCATTTTTGTTTTTTGTAGATTTCAAATTTACTGTCAAGTTTCTTCTGTCTTATACGTTCTTGATGAGGTGAGAAGATTAACTAATTGGCAGTAAATATTGATACCACTTATTTTGTTATTGCCCCTTCACACCAAGTCTCTTCATTTACAATCCAGTCTGTAGGAGATTAGTTATAGAATCTGCGAAAATATCACAGTATTGCAAAATATCTCTTTGCATTCTGTTAGAAAATTTAAATAGCAATGCTCATGATGTCTTATATAGGTAAAAGACTACCATCAAAAAATATAATAGTTATGTAAGAGTTTCGTGATACTTTTCCAAAAAGAAACTATGAGGTGTCTATAATCTGAGAAGGTATAAATCTCTTTTAATCTTCATCTAGTCCACCTCCATTAATCAACCAAGACCCCTCAATACGTTTAAGAATTTATTGATTCGTAATAGTTCTTATTGATATTAAGTAAGAAAATGTTCAGGTCAAAGACAGCAGGTCTGTATTTTCTTCATTTGATTGTTTGATTATTTTGTGAACTTTTATCTTTTCCCGACTTGTACATAAATGTAAATTTTCCTTTACCTACCACCAAAATCTAATTTTGTAATTTTCCTTTTCAATTTCAGTTGTACAATTTTTTCAACGCACTACTGACACACATTCCAGAGGCAGCTAATCGCCCCTTAGATTCTCAGCCCACATCAAGAGCATCTTCAAATGGTAAGTTTCCTCCATGACAGCGATTATTATTATTTATTTTATAGTGTGAACAGGCTCAAATTATCCTTCAAAATATCAACACTCTCTCCAATGCTCTTCAAGATCTCTCCATACTTCTCGATTTACGAAAATTTCATGAATATAATTTATTCCTGAAAGAAACTTGAGCTATAGCTAGCCACGTAAGGAGGTTATCCAGGTTGGCGAATTTCATATATATATATTTCATATAAGAAAATTATATTATATGGACTGATTAATGGTAATGTCAATAACCTTTATTTCCAAGTCAATAAAAAAACAAAAGACAATGCGATGTTGGGGCAGAAAAACTTTGATGTTTCCTTTTTGCTTTTAGAGCCAACGATGCGCAATTTCGTAATTTGAATGAATTATTCATGTTTTCGCCCTCTTTTCAGTGAGATTAAGAAGATTTGAGGAGGATGAATGCGAAGGACAATGGACTTGTAAAATTTACAAGTATCAGAAGCAAATTTCAGGTAAAATCACTCAAGCAGATAAGATTCTTGGGATATATTTACACAGGTATAAGATTATTGTCCTGAAGCAACACAGGAGTTCAAAATGCCCGAAACGCGCATTAATTTATGGACTCTAGTATTAGCACGATTTGCTTTCATTGGAATGGAAGAAACACGAGAGAAATGTTTTAAGGCGTTACATCAGTGGTTGAACATTATTAATTCATTAACAAAAAGCATTCAGAGTAGGTTCATGAATTATCTTATTCGCATATTTAAAGGGATTCGGAATTCGATTGCTGTGGAGGGAGATGCAAAAAATGGAATAATTAAAATTTCTGTAATGTACCAAATAATCTCAAAATTGAATGTATCTTGCAATAGTCAGATGGTTCGTCTGGTTGGTAAATACTACACAAACAACAGTAGAGACAGAAAAAAAAAATTGACGTGGGAAAATTTTCCATTACAACGCTAGATGTGATCCTTAATTTCCTATAGGAGACAGAGTCTAAAGGAAAAATGAAATTCTAAAAAAATATCTCATCTAGATCTAGTAGATTTTAAAGGGCACCATAATCCAAAGAGATAATTATCAGACACCATTCAAAAGAACCTACTCATCTCAGAGCGCATGAATTAGGAATTAAAAACCGGATGTGTACGTCATACTCTAGTCTGGTATATGCAGATGACTCAAGAAAAGAAAAACAAAGAAGTCGAAGATGAAATAATAGTCAGAGTCCTGGGACTAGCAAATTTTCTAGTCTCGCCCACAATGCAAGCTTACAACTTGTTTCTACAGTGTCTGTCATTTCTATTAGATTTCGTATATTTGGTATTAACATTCATCGTACTGATTACTACTGAAAGGTAAAAACGATAAGTGGAAGTCTATACAATTAATGTGACCCTTAAAAAAAAGCCATTGATGTATAATAGGATCGTGCATACATATTTTGTACGCTGTTTCCAAATTCAAAGCCCTCAACAGTTGAGGGAAATTATCCACATTTTCTAAACAGCCAAAAGTAAAAACAATTCTGGGGTTGTTCCGTTGATTTCGAGAAACCCCAAAGAAATAAGCTAAAGTCAATCAAGATGCGGAGGCAGTCGGAGACGATCAGCCTCGATGTGATTAATCTGAACTGCAAAAAAAGGAAGCCAGACAAGACTAGCGTACTCTAGAATAGGTCGAACTAATGTACAATATAAATCCAAGTTATAAATGGGTTATTAAACTCCTGAATCTCAAAGATGAGTTAGCTTTATTTCTAAGTGGATCAATATGATTATCGAATGAGAATTGAGCATAATCCTCAAGTCTTTAGTTTAGTCCTGCCGAATTAATGAGCTACTGTAAATAGTGAAGTTAAATTGCACACGACGAAAACATGACATAGTCATAAACTTATCAATGTCAATGGAAGAAAGTTTATCAGGCTCCATTTATGGAAGGCGTCTAAGTCTGAATTCAAAGAATGCAGTCATTTACACTAGAAACGATATGGAAAATTTTAGCATCGTCAAACAAAGAATTCTCGAACTTGACACAACCATTAATACATTATTGATGTAAATGATGAAAATTAATGGTCCCAAATGGCTTTCCTGAAAGACACCAGAGATAGCTTGCTCATTTTATTGGAAAGCGCACCTGCATACGACCTAACAGATTAGCATAAATCCAGTTAATAAAAACAGAAGGAATTGCGGAAATACAAAAATTAGAGAATTCAAATTTAATTAGCAGTGGTGAATTTACCATTCATAAAGCCATGCAAAAGTGCCCAAATAAGGTTGAAAATGAAAATAGAAGACATTACAAATCAAAGCTTTGAGAATCTTAACAATACAACATATCATAGCGACAGGTCGATAATTCGAAATATCTTATAAAGAGAAATAATTATAGCTAATTTCCAGGGTTTCGGAAAGATACCACAAAAAGTGGATAAGCAACATTTTTTTCAGAAAGTACAGATCCAACAGGATCACTCAAGAAGCTGCAAGTCAAATTCGAAATATTTATGCTTTAAGACTTTATCAAGGGAGCTCGACGGAAGCCTCGTCAAATGGGTAAAATCCTTAATATTAATATCACAGTCAATATCCAAAAATGCAGTCCTGAAAAAGTCACCAAAGAGATCAGCAATTGGCAAAGAGCAGAAGTAAATTGGTTGCGTAACACAGAGTAAGATAAATAGTTCGGATCGTACTTTGTGGAGCAAAACTTCTTCCAATTTTGTTAAGTGTCTGACAGAACTATTAACCCAAGGCTGAAACACGCACGAGCTGTCAGATTTAGAAATAAGAATTGCAAGATATATAGAAAGAGTGTCGTAGAATGATTGTAGAATGGTATCAATGTCTCGCTAATTCCAAAGATGGTCCAGTTACAAGCAAAAAGCAAAAAGCCAGTCATTAATTTCACAAAGATCGCCTCGTTTATAGCGATAACAACATTAAATTGAATCTCTAGAATTTCATCAACACCAGTAGCTAGTATCTCATACACAAGCAGCAGAGGGTGAGCCAGGCGGAGCATGGACAACATATACGCAGTTATGAGGGAACCTTAAGACGACGCACAACAGCTCCAAGAGACCAAAACCTCATCAATAACTATTCACGGAATGTTATAACGAATAGCATACAAAACCTCGCCGCCAACAGCAAGAGTAGAAAGGTGACGCTCACTGCGAAATTCAGCAATAGAGCTAGGTTTCAATCAAACAGATGGCATCTAAGCAAGAATAAGTCGAGTTGAGGCGTTTATTACTTTTGAATTGTGCAAAAATAACTCGCTGATAAGTTCTTTGGATCGAAGGCCGAAGCCACTCGACTCCAGGGGATTAACTCACGAACAATTGATCCACTCGGGCAGATATCTGGGGTCGACACTATCAGAAAGGCCTTGAATAAACCTGTGAAGGAGCGGAAACCATGACTGGGCCTGGAATCGATCCTGCTGTAGGTCGTTAAATCTCGGTGTTGGATGTAGGGGGAACTTGATGACATTCTCGTTCTCCTATTTGCAAAGTAATGAAATAAATAAACGAAACTCTTCGCGTAACTTAAAAACTTTATTTGCAAATACGGCTGTGTTCAATGGACTGTATTACTATTAGGATGCTACCAGATGAAGCTATATATGTACCCCGCCCGTGTCCCATTCTCGATGTTTTCTTCTCGCTGGTCAAAAAACAAAAGAGAGCGAAGAAACGTCGCCTGCTTGTTACTTGAAGTTAGTCCCGTCACTTGAAGTTAGTCTCGTTTCATCAGAATACGCACATGTTGCCACCTTTTTGGGAAGAGCGACGCTAAAAGGCCTTGTTTACACACATACTCCCCGCCCTTGAAAGTCTTGGATGTTGTGGATATGATGGTAAACCCAATAGGCCACTGGTGAGCTGATCGAACCTCGGACGGGTGACAACTTACTTGACGAAAACGGGAGTTCATATATTGGATAAGGGGACTTCACGTGGACTTGGGATGTAGTGGACTTGAAAGAAAAAGAGAAAAGAAAAAAAACTTATATATATAATATATTATTCGGGCAGCTAGTGGGACCGGCTGACTGGTAACAGACACAATTTTGTGATCGGACGCTTGAGGAAAGAGTTTTGGGTGCGTATGGATACCACACGGGTGAGATCATCCTTTCCGGGAAGAGTTTCAACAACCCGACCTATCTGCCATTTAAGAGGTGGTAAACGGTCTCCTTATAAGAGCACAAGATCTCAAATTTTAATATTTTCTTTAAGCTTTGTCTATTTAGGACGTTCCTGAAGGCGCGAAAGATGTACACTACTCCATCTGCGCCAAAAGTCTTGCATCAGTTTCAGCGACAGTTGCTATTGAGACAAAGCACTGATTTTGGTATCCAGTAGACAACTCTCCGGAGGTGCCAGCAAGGCATCGCCAATCAAAAAATGTCCGGGTGTTAAAGCCTGAATATCAGAAGTGTCGTCTAAGAGGGGACAGAGCGGCCTTGAATTAAGGCACGCTTCTATTTGGAACAAGATCGTGGCCACATTTTCAAAGGTGACCACGGAGTTCCCCAAAATACGTCGCAGATGAAATTTGATGGACATCACCCCGGCTTCCCATAAGCCTCCGAAATGAGGACTAGCGGGAGGAATGAAGTTCCATTCTATGCCTTGCGCCGGCAACCCTGTTGCTGCTTCGGACTGCCACTGAGATCTCGGCATTTCGAGTACCTTATTTAATTTTGCACGAGCGCCGAGGAAATTACTACCACAACCAGAATAGATCTGCTTGCAAAGGCCCCGTCTAGCTTTGAATCTACGCAGTGTTGGCAAAGAGGTATCGGTTGACATATCGCCCGCGGGCTCAATATGAATAGCTTTAATGCTTAAATAGATAAATATCACTATATATCCTTTGTAAGCCCGCACTCCTCTATTTTTTTATGCACGAATTAAAATGAGACCTGCATAATCGATCCTAACGTTAGTGAAAGGACGGCTGAGGGCGACTCGGTAGTCGGTAAGGATCCCATGAACTGGGTTTGACACTGCCTTTTCAATCTTACACAAATAACGTATTTGTGAATACACTGCTTACAGATATTTCGAGCTCGAATAATCCAGAATTTCTTACGCATTACATTCAACATTAGTTGAATTCCCCCATGCAATGTGATCTAATGTGAATTAAGAGCTATCAGTTGAGTGAGTCTGTGATTATCAGGTAGTATGATAGGATGTTTTTCATCATATGTTAAAGATGGAGCCTCCCTAAGGCGGCCACCAACACGAAGTACTTGATTCGAATCTAAGAACGGAGTCAAAGGATGTAGTCGGCTTTTGTGCTCTATACCGCAATTTCTTTCCAGGCTTACAATTTCCGAATTGAAAGCGCATCGTTGTGCAATCTTGATCCAAAGATCCTGGGCTTCAGAATACTCCTGAGCTCGAAGATGACCGATAAGGCGGCTCGAGCGTGCTATATGACAGTTGCTACCGAAACGCGAACAGTAGGCAGTTACTCTCAAGAGTCGATTGAGGGTAGAACAACAATCTAATAATGGATGCAAAGAGTCACTGTTCAGTGTTGAGAAGTACACTTTTGGATGTCGAACCTCTAAATCTACATTCACACAGTTTACAGATGGAGTATATGATGGCCAGCTCTCCGTGGGTAGGCTCAGCCACTCGGGCCCGTTCCACCATAACGATGAATTCTTCAAACATGTAAGTGCTCGGATGGCACATATGACCAAAGGTCAATGGGAAGAAATTCGTTAATTCCGCTTACTCTGTTGGCCACAAAGCCTTCCCATAGATAAGCTCCCCTTTAAACCAAGCTAGGACCGTGGTCGAATCAGCTAATTTCAAGGCTCCTAGGACTGAGTTTACCAACTTGACCAGAAGAGTTGCTCCACAGAGCTCCAATCGAGGTAAGGATACGGACTTTAGAGGTGCCACTCGGGTCTTTGGCGCTAGTAGGGAAGCTGTTATATCTCCGTATGTGCTTAGGACAAGTGAATATACGAGGGCCGCATATGCAGCTTTGGAAGCGTCAGAAAATCCGATTATTTCGATATGTAGATTTCGGGTGGAGCCCAACCAACGTGGAATTTCGATTTTGGTGCCAGAGGAGACAAACTGAAGGAATTTTATTCAATCTCTACCCAAGGAACTTGGAATCTCATCATCCGAGTTTAGCTTTAGCGTCCATAGCCTTTGCATGATGATTTTGGCAGAAATTACTAGTGGAACAATCCAGCCACGTTTGGTAAATGGAGGTTTCATGTCCGCCTCGTTTAGCTGAAAGCTAAAAGAATCACTGACTGAATCCCAGGAAATGCCTAAGGCTTTGATGGAACTGCTTGAGTCGAAGTGAAGAGGGAGCTTCAGCTGTTGATGCTCTGGAGGTATCTCGGACAGGAGGTAAGGGTGGTTGGAAGCCCACTTGCTAAATGTGAACTGTCCCGACTTTAATAATTGTATTAATTTATTCTTCATAATCATGGCCTCCTCTATATCATCTGCTCCGGACAGAATATCATCTACATATGCCTCATAACTGGGGCTGCCATGGGGTATTGATCACCATCATTTTCTACTAGTTGTCGCAAAACTCTCATAGCTAAGTAGCGTGCGGAGGCAACCCCAAATGTTACAGTGAGAAGACGAAAATCTTGCATCGGTTCTGCCAGAGATTGTCTCCACATTATACGTTGGTAATTGCTATCTGTACGTGTAACACGTATCTGACGATATATTTGACAGATATCCGCCGTGAACATTTTTTTTTTTTTGATTTTTTCCATCACAGCAAGAGTGTCACTATGTCTTGCTGCAAAGGTGGACCCGTTAACAGCATGTCATTGAGCGAAATGCCATTGCCTGTTGAGCATGACGCGTCAAACACCACGCGAAGTTTTATGGATGTATTTGTATTTTTTAACACTGCGTGATGCGGTAGATAGCAATGTGGGATCGGGAATGTTTCTGTTCCAAGGATTGGAGGGCATGGTTCCATCTGGTGAACGGTTAGATACTCTGTCGTAACTTTACCGTAATCTTGTTGAAATTTTGGATCCTTTCGAAACGTGTTTTCTAACAAACTCAACCTCTTAATAGCACAGTCTCGCGAGGGCCCTAATGAAGGGCGAACCCTTTCGAGATCAATAAATGGCAAACGGACAACACAGCAGCCGTGTTTCTGACGGTAATGACTCTCTTGGAAGAACTTCTCACACTTCAGCTCAGCTGGTGAGAGTTTAGAAGCTGCTTGATCCTCTTCTAATTCCCAAAACTTACACATTGTTTTCTGTAAGTTAATAACATTACAAAAGCTTTGCACCTTGTTGGGGATTTCAGGAGGTGTATCAAGCGTGGTTTCCCCCATTATAATCCATCCGAGTGTAGTATTTTGTGCAACTATACTACCTTCAGGGTTCCGTTGAATCCCCTCCAATAACACCTTTGCATAAATATCAGCACCTAAGATTATAGCAATTTTCCCGGGTGTGGAACAGTTCGGATCAGCCCAAGCAAGATTTTTATTCCGAAGCCAATTGGGAATAACCGTTTTTTTGACTAGGTAACAGATCCGTTAATATCTTCAAAACTACAGCCTCAGAGTTAAGTTGGAATTTTGGACCTATGCGGGATTGGATGCAAACATTTACTAAGCTCTAAGACTGAGCAGTTTTTGTTAGAGACAATGCTGTAATACAAGTGTGCCTGGGATATTTTCGAAGATTTAACGGTTGTACTGCGGCTTCCGTTATAAAGGTCACTTGTGACCCAGGATCAATCAAAGCACGGAAAACATGGGTGTAATTGGATGGCGAAAGTATATCGATCACCGCAGTAGGAATAAGCACGCTTTTATTATCATTATCATAACGCTGTGCACATAGACTTACAATCTTAGAAGAAGGCCTGTTTCGGTAATGATTGTCCTCCTCATTCATTAATTCTGGACGTGACGTGGGAGCGACATTTGGTTTAGGTAGATGCAACAGCGTGTGATGACGTTTTCCACATTGGCGACAACTCACTCTGCTAGTACATTCCTTCAGGGAGTGACTACGTGCCAAGCAATTAAAACAAAAGGAGTGTTTCCTGATATAATCGACTCTAGCTTCCACATTGAGTTCGAGAAATCTTAAACACTCACGTAAGGTATGACCTCCACTACATAGTCGACATGTAACTTTATTCATTTCATGATATGACTGAGAAGTTTTGGACGTCGATATGATTTTTTTTTGTTCTCAAGTAACACCATGGTTGGAGGTGCCGATTGCTTCTAAAACTCGGAATCTAGCTTCCAAGAATTCAACGAAACTATTAAAAGACGGAAGCTGAGTTGAGGAGCTTAGGGTTTGCTCCCATTTCTTATGCGTCTCAGCTGGCAGCTTTTGTACCAACAAATATATGAGTAGCGAATCCCAATTGTCCACTTGAATGTCTAAAGGTTTCAACGACTCCAAGGATTCATTTGTGCTGTCCATTAATCTCTTCAATGCATGTGCGCTTTCGACTTGGCAAGAAGGATGTGAGGTTAGACTGGACAAGTGTGCCGTTACTAATACGCGCTTATTTTCGTACCTTTTGCACAGTATAGACCAAGCAGCTTCATAATTTCCGTCAGTCACACTAAAGGGACGTAGCATAAGTTCAGCCCCACCTACTAAACTAGTTTTCAAGTAGTGCAGCTTCTGCACCTTCGAAAGAGATGAACTGGAATGTATGATAGCAACAAATAAATCATGGAATGATGCCCATGAGCGATAATCTCCGCCAAATCTAGGAAGAGTTATTCGGGGAAGATTGATACACGATAGTCTACTGACATGCTCATTGGCGTGACCTGACTGTATGTATAGGCCGCTCGAATTAGCATTGGGATCACTTCGTTTACCCCCGTTTGGTTTGATCGATTAGGCTGCGTACCTTATGAATGGCTTGATGGGTTAGGTATGGAATACTTTTTTATTAAATCAAGCACCTCACCTCGATACTCATAGAACAATTGCTAATTTTCAGTAAATACCTCTTTACTAATATGCGGTTTGGCTTTATCCTCTTCAGTAGCAGTCCCCCATTATTTTCTCATGATTGTCGCTGTACTTCTTCCACAAATCAACCAAGCCATCCAGCCTACCGTGATAATATCCCACCATACGTCGAAGGATAGGTGCCTTTCGAGTATTCTCGATATTTCTAGTAACATCGTCCAAAATTGTTTTTTCCAGTTTTAACAGGGTTTCCATTATCTATGCGTTAATACGCCTTTTAATTAATTCAAAAAGGAAAAATATATATTTATATAAATATATGTATCTACTATAGACTGATTATTAGCTCAACAATAAAGGAGGAACAACTTCGAAAAGGTTATCATAACCACCAGTGTTCTAAAGTTATCGCTGTAATTGCATACGGAATTGTTATTTTGCGTCACGGAAGGTACAGACTGAATATTATAATTGATTTTAGCTTGAAGCTACTTCTTAACATCAAAAAACTTCAAGCCTACTTATGAGGTTTGCACAACACAAATTAAGATTTCAGTGGGAAACGTACTCACCAAGCAAGGGCACTAATCGATCCTTGAGGATAAGATGGCTTCCAGTTTTGTTTGTTCGTTGGTAAAGATGATAACACATCCCTTTACTTAGGTTATGTATAATTCAGCGATGTACTCACATGCGAAATCGACTAAAAGAAAAACAAATTGTCGCAGATATGTTTAAAAACTCAATACCGAAACGATACTTAAATTTTTTGTTGTTGACAATTTCCAGTAAAAACAAATGTTGATATCTGCGCTTCATTTTTTAAATTTTATTTTTCACACATATATAAATTTAAGAGAACTGAGGATTCTCTAAGAGACTGCAGTAAATGGTGTGTATGCCGGCTGCGTCTGTTCGTCTGTTCATTGTGTTTTTTGTGCTTTGAATGTTTAAGGCCTCCAGAGTAAGACGTTTGCTATGATTATGTTCAGCACGTAAAATGTTAAACTATTGTAATCGGGTTGATGGTCATTGGACAAGCAGTGGTCAACAGAGCCCGTCACGTACGCAATCGGTGAGACTTCTCATGCAAGGAGGTGGACGTCAAACTATAACCCTCCGAAAAACTGAGAAGCTTATCGAATTTGCCACTACAGGTGTTGAGATCGTCCCTTTTAATTGTTTTGAAATTATAGTCACATAACAGCGTCTGGATGATTTCTACCAGAAAAGTCCTTTGGATAATAAAAACTTATATATTTATTATTCGAAAGAACATTGGGCGTTTAGCTAATTAGATGTCCGTTCCCCTCTATAAACGGTGTTTCAATTATCGCCCTTTGACGAATATTTTTACCACTTAGACCCAATGTTGTTTTGAAGCAACAACAACAAACATCGCTTTTCCGTAACCATTAGATAAAAAATATTGCTTTCATATAATTGACTGGGATGACATATTTGCTAAAGAATATAGCACTATTGATTTTTAAATGCTTTTATTTTCTGCTGGCTCTGATTGGTTAATTATGACTTGACAGCTTTTAAGCATACTTTTCACCAATTTTTTCGGTATACGAGACTGGTATAGATACCCATATTTTTCGAACTAGCCACGAGAGCTGCCTCAAAGTAAATATACATTATCCTTGGAGCTTTTTGCTTACTGATGGGCCAAATATATTTTATCGGATTGTAGTTAGAGGACTAGCCAATCAAAAATCACAATACCATTTTCAACTTTTCAAACAGTGTAGAGCCGATTTCGGTTGTTTCGACACATTATCCTCTCCATTCCTCATTGTATCAATTAAATCAGACTTTAGAGTTTAGAAGTCCGTTTCGATAGTTTGACAGTCGATATTCTCGCCGGGCTATACGAAAATTTTTCAATGCGTTTGGATGTAAGCAAGAACTCTAGCTTTACACTACGAAATCCTACACCATGTTCTTCCAAACGTTTGATAGTCATAATGACTAATTTTTCGAAATAAGTCCCTGTCCCTTTTTTGTGTATGTATCCCGTAATCCAATTAAGGGAAAACATTTCGAAAAACTTTTCATCAATACATTTCATCAATACATTTGCATCGGATGACTTCTGAGCAAGGTATATAGAAGACAAGGTATTCCCATTAAAATTTTGACACATTTCAGCTGATAGCCTGAAATAGTTCCGGGTCATTCCATATCAAAATAGGCAACATGACCATTAGCAATTTTGCTGAAATTTGACATTACTTGGAGGGCTTGTGAAAACAGAAATACGAATTAAAAAATTTCCTATACATTGCGTATTTTGCAAGTTATGGCATTTTCACATTTTCAACCTGACCTTCTTTAAAAATTCATATATATATTTTTTATTCTAGGACAATGAAATATGGCTCATTTGAAAGATAGGATTTCAAGTAATCTACGAAAAATAAATAAAGAAAAGTGCGAAAAACCCCAAAGTGGTTATATTTGGGTGCAGAGTGTTATAGGTCATTTGAAAGGGTACCTTCTGGGTTTATTAAATCTAATATGAAAACTTGGTGTTAATGACTTGGTTTTGATAAAAATCTGAGTTTAAAAAAACGAGTTAAAATTTCGAAATTGTAATTTTGTTGAGCCATAATTTTATAACGTAAAGGAGGAGGGGAATATTTAACATTAGAAAGGTCCAACTATTATCAATTTAACAAATCATCACCATTGGTTGTAACGGTCAGAAGTTACAGGTTGATCTATAAAAACATACCCAAATGTCTTAAAGTACCGTTATCTCGGAGGCCGTTAGGATTTTCCCACACTACTCATACAATCTTGTGGTATCCATAGCCTGCAGGTGCAAGTCCACATACGGGACACCCTGCATAAAAACAATGTTTTTTATTTGTATGAGGCTATAGATGTATTGAACTCCCAAGTTGAAATTTTAATATACTGTTACTAGCGTGGTTCCCTGGTTCCTTATTTTAAACACAATATTTCACATATAATTCAAAAGTTCTTTCTTTATTTAACTTTAGTGTTTACTCTCACAATTCACAAACAATTATCAAATCAACTCTGTAGTTATCGCTAGTACTGTACTTCTAATAATCACAATCCAAATAGTTCACTTCGTTCACTTCGCTCTCTGAAGACTCGCCTCCTGGATGATCGATAGGCCATTAGGAACACGGGAATATAGCTATCCCAATCGTGTTGATGATAGTCGACTACTTTCTTTAGATGCTCGGCCAATATCCTATTGAAGCGCTCTACCATGCCATCATATTGTGGATGCAGAGGAGTTGTTCTGGTTTTTCTTATTCCCAGCATTTTACACATCTCTTGGAAAGTCCGTGATTCGAAGTTCCGTCCTTGGTCCGAGTGAAGTTCATGAGGCACACCAAATCTACTGACCCAATTCATTATAATTTGTTTGTTTGCCTCTTGATTAGGACTTGCAAAAGCTTCAGGCCATTTACTGAAATAGTCAAAAACAACTAATATGTAACGGTTATTGTTATCCGTTTCTGGAAAGGGTCCAGCGATATCTACGGCTATCCTCTCAAATGGGGCTCCTACATTGTACTTCTGCATTTCTCCTCTGCTTCTGCGTGGCGGTCCTTTGCAAGAAGCACAGATAGTGCATCTGCGGCACCGCTCCTCCACATTCTCTCGCATATGTAACCACTAAAACCTTTCTCGTATTTTGGAAATTGTTTTATTCACCCCCAAAAGCCCTCCAGATGATCCACTGTGCATTTTTTCTAGAACATCTTTCAGCTGGGATGCTGGGACGACTATCTGCATTCGGAATGACTCGCCATTAGT
Organism: Dioctria linearis; assembly: GCA_963930735.1. Taxonomy (NCBI): domain Eukaryota; kingdom Metazoa; phylum Arthropoda; class Insecta; order Diptera; family Asilidae; genus Dioctria; species Dioctria linearis. The sequence continues at coordinate 62,695,068 of OZ005743.1, forward strand.
TGATTCCCATTTGCACTTTAATATACCAAATTCAACGTGAAGAGAATTCAATTGAGCCCAGTAGCTCTTCAGTTTCTCACTCCTCTCCGAAATATCCTTCCATTGTGCTCTTTCCATGTCTTCTTTCCAAGCAGGAATGGGTGATATGTCTGGATCTTCACGTTGTGCTGTACGCAAGCTCTCGTTGTCCCAGCGTGTCGATGGTTCTACTGTTATCAGCTGTATTGTTGCCTTTGTTTCTTTTTCTTCCATTCGTGAAAGGGCGTCTGCATTTCCATCGATATGTCCTCTTCGGTGTTGGATTTCACAGTCATAAGCTTGGAGCCACTCTATCCATCTAGCCACTCTCGCTCAGGGTTTTTAAACTGCAAAAGCCATTTGAGTGCTGCATGGTCAGTGCGGACGATAAATTTCTGACCGTAGAGATATTTATGGAAATGTTTTGTTGAATTTACAATAGCAAGTAGCTCTTTTCTTGTAGCACAATAATTTCTCTCTGAATTTGAAAGCGCTTTGCTATAATACGCTACTGGCACCTCTTGACCATCCTCCTCCTGTGAAAGCACTGCCCCGATACCTACATTGCTGGCATCATTGTCCAATATAAACGTTTTCCCCAGCTTTGGTTAGTGAAGTACTGGAGTTTCACAGAGTTGTTGCTTCAAATTCTCGAAACTCCCGTTACATTTATTCGACCATATGAATGGCTTTCTTTTTTCTATAAGTTGATGTAGGCTCTTTGCTATGTCTACAAATCGCCTGTAGTAGGTAGCTATACCAAGAAAACTCCTTAGTTGATGTTTGTCCTCTGGGACAGGCCAATTTTTGATAGCTGCTATTTTCTCTGGATCAGTTCTTACTCCTTGTGATGAAACTATGTTCCCCAAATTATACTTCATTTTTAAATAGGGCGCATTAATTCGTACTAGATAGACAATTGTCAGGACGTAATTAAAAACATATGGACTGATAACTTTGGATAATATATTCTAACATAATTTGACAAGGTTTTTTCTAAAAACAAAACTTCTTAATTTATTTTCGCACTCTACGTTTTTCTAAAAATTCTTCCGTTTCTTATGGGTTGACAGCTCGGCCATCCACATCTGAATCCGTCTCGGATTCTTCATCTGCATCCTCGATGTCGATATCGTCCAATTCTGGTGATGTAGCCACCCATGGTTTCATTCGTTCTGCAGTATACACTGATTTGAACGGCTTCTGAGTTTTCTGTAAATCCGGTGGATCAGTGGTTATGTATCTGTCACGGTCCAGGATGTCAGCTACATAAAACGGTCCTCGATACTTAGGCTCAAGTTTCCTGCTTTCTCCTGTTGCTGGGGAAATATGTTCAATTACGACCAGATCTCCTTTTTTATATCGTTTGGGAGTACGATGTCGTTCATCAAATCTGGCTTTCCAGCGTATCCGCTCGGCTTCAATTCTTGATGCTATCTCTCGTCTCTTTTCTGAAGAATCTGTCATCTCCTTTACAGTTTCGTCGACATTATCCTATAAGGCGTCTAGTATCCTATTTGAAATGAGGTCTCTCAATGGAAAGTCAAATACTACCTCATTTGGCCTGCAACCAGTAGTCTGATTCTGCTGTGAATTCAAAGCCCACTGCAGTTCTCTTATGCGTTGATCCCATTCGGTTTCATTCGTTGTAGTTGTTCTAATAAATTGCAGAATAGATTGATTAGCACGCTCAATAACCCCGTTAGCGCGAGGTGTGCGTGTCGCGTTTAGAACGTGTTGAATTCCATTCTTCGCACAGAAATCTTTAAATGATTTCGCCGTGAATGCGGTTCCTCTGTCGGTAACAATCTTCCTTGGCAAGCCGAAGTACGTCGTTAACTCTCGTAATGCCTTTATTACTGGAATTGTTTTAGGACTACTCACCGCTTTGACTACAATGTATCTCGAGAAATGGTCAATAATACCCAAGACATGGGTAAGTCCAGCTCTGCTACGTGGAAACGGACCAAGATGATCCATATGTAACACTCGGAATGGTATTGGTACAATGTCATCTCCGTAGAGCTCTGCTTCCTTCTTTCCTCCCGGGCCCTTATTATAGAGGCACTCCCAACATGCCTTCATGTAAGTTTTCACGTAACGCTGCATACGTGGAAACCAAAAACTTTTTCGAAGTTTTTGAATAACTTTGTCCTCTCCGAAATGCCCGGAATCGTCGTGTGCTGTTTGCACAATTTTCCCCCTGACTGATTTTGGTACAACCCACTTTAAATCGCTGTCGATTACTCGGAATAAACGCTCACCCACTAGCGAATAGTCTCTTTTAACTTCGGCTGATTTAGGTGAATCCAGTTCACCTTTTAAAATCTTGATATTTTCGTCTATCTCGGAATCCGATCGCTGTAAAGTAGCTAGCCAATCTGTTGCATTTACTCCTACACGAAAAATCTCATGCATCACTGTCGACGGTGTGATAGCATCGCCCACTGGAGCACGACTTAGAGCGTCTGCATGTCGAGGTCGATCCGCCGAACGATGGATAACATCGGAGTCAAATTCCATTAACTTTAGCCACCATCTACTGATTCTTGGATTTAATGGCTTGCTTACTTTAGTCGTTTGGATAGCAGCACAGTCAATCACCACAGTAAAATGTTTGCGAGTAAGTAAATTCTGAATCTCTGCAAACAACATACCACAGCTAACACCTCTAACTCGTAGTTATGATATTTCGATTCCATTTCGGTGCAATGTCGACTGAAGTAGAATGCAGGTCGCACATCTCCTATGCTACACGCATCAGTATGCACCTCATGTTGCTTGGTCGGATCATAAAGTACCAATAACGGCTCGTTGCACAACTCATCTCGAAGTAACTCAAATGATTCTTGCTGCGTTTTCCACTTAAATTTCCATTTAAATTTTTCCTCCTTCTTGAGCAAAATCGTAAGAGGCTTAGCTTTCATTGCGAAGTCAGCGATATATTTACGAAAATATCCCGCCAAGCCGAGAAATCTGCGAACGTCATGTTGATTAACAGGTACTGGAAACTCTCGTATACTTTCGGTCTTTCGAGACCCACGCTTGATTCCCCGTCTACTTATTTGATGTCCTAGGAATGTTATTTCGTCTGCCAAGAAAGTACACTTCTTCTTTCGCAATGTAAAACCTGTAGCCCCCAAAATTCTTAAAAACTTTTCCAGTCGTCGTAATCCTTCTTCAATCGTTGCGCTCGGAATGATAATATCATCCATATATGCCAAGGCTTCGCCTGGTTCCATTTGTGAAATTAAATTATTATTTACAATCTGCTGAAATACGCTAAGGCCATTAACAAGCCCAAATGGCATGTAGGTATATTCTAAATGCTCGTCCATCGTAGAAAATGCTGTGTATTGTTTAGACGTCTCCTCTATTGGAATTTGATGATATCCTGACAGCAAATCCAATGACGTAAAGAACTCATTTCCTGATAACAAAGCCAATTGCTCATCGATAACCGGCATTGGAAATGGCTGTTTCTTAGTGATTGCGTTTAATGCATGGTAATCAATGCAAAGTCGATCATCTTTACCTTCTCTGCTCACAAGCACAATTGGTGACGCATACTGAGACGTACTTGGCCTGATTATGCCATGGTTCAGTAATTTTTGCGTAATCGCATTAACTTTCTCTCTTTTCGCAAAAGGAATGCGATAAGGTCGAACGTTTATCGGCTCGTCCTTAATTAGTTGAATTTTCATTTCGGCCAAGGTACACTTTCCTAATTCCGACCAGTCTTCGGCGAATCGATCACAGTAAACATTCAGCAAATCTCGCAACTGATCTCGTTCTTTTGCATTAATAGTACCGGTACATTGACGTCAATAATGTCGTCTATTGACTCCATGCGACATTCTCGGGACTCAATGATTAATCGATTTCCTTTAGAACAAAGTACGTCAGCTCCCAATAGTACCTCTTGTGATAAGACCTCGTGGGGCACAAGATACAATCGACAGTTCGTAGTACATTCGTCCATTGTCATAGGTACTTCAATATGCTGAGTCGCCATAAATGCACCTCCAGCAAATCCCTTTAACATCACAGGTTTATCTGTAGAGATTATTCCCAATTTATTTCCCAACGTTTGATAAATTAGTGACTTCTCACTCCCAATGTGAATGCGAACTTGAACAACTTGTCCTTTCAATAATATGTCTTTAGTAACCACCGCCATCTGCAGCCACGGCCAGCACAGTTAAATTTTGATCTTTTGTCCTCCCTGGACATTGATCAGTCTGTGCGAAGCTCGGTTGCATTTCAAGCATCTCTCCTTTCTAGACTCCCTTGGACAATTTCTCGATATGTGACCCCTTTCTCGGCAATTGAAACACATCGGCCCTTTTCCGTCATTATTCCCCCGATAGTCGTTATTTGTAATATTATTCGGAATGTTGACCAGTTTTCCTCTCATTTCTGATTTACCATTTCTTGTTTCAATGACTTTCGTCTTATTTGAACGTGCTGTAAACCTTCGGACAGCAACCAGTAAATCATTTGTTGTTGGAAACGGCATTCCTAGTAAAGCATTTACCATTATCGGCTCACGCATTCCTCTTAGACAATATTTTATTATGTCTTCTTCATTTAACCCACCTTTCCGGCCTTGACTGCATATTCTATGAAAAAACTCTTCTGGGCTCTCATTACTTCGTCGTTCCATTTTCGTAAGAATCATATGATCGTCGGCAGCAGTTTCTGTTGTCGGAAAATCACTCAGTAACCTGGAAACAAAATCTGACCAGCTCAGGTAAATCGGCAAGGTGTCTTTCCAACATTTTGCAGAGCCTTTTAATTTTGTTTGCACAGCATGTATCAACAGGCGATCATCCCAACGATATACAGATCTCAACAACGTTACACGGTCGGTGAATTGTTTAGCTGTCAATGATTCCTCGTCATATGGGTCAAACTCTGGAACAATTTCCATAATATTTCGCACACTATGCAGCTGATAGTCGGTTGGATACATCGGCAATAACGTCGGATTCACACATGAAGCGATATTCGATTGTCTAGAAGTTTGCGTCACACAAGGTGGTGGTATAAGATTAAGATTCGTCGCAGTTACGCAGGATGTATTTTCATATCGTATCGGCGCATCGGTCTGCGGAACATCGAAACTAGGCTCTGCTTCAATGCACTTATTACCATCTACTAGCTCTAAGGATGAAGATGAACCAGTCACATATTTTCGTCGCTCGATATCATGCGAATCCGTGGTTATGTCCATCTGAATCGTCGGTGGCTCATTCGTTCGATCAACCCCGTTTTTCGTTCCCATAAACTCTTTTAATGCTTTTCCCAGCATTTCCTTTAGTACACTCACCTTCTGCATCAGTTTTCCGATTCTATCGTCGACATCTCTATTCTTTTCGCTATCGTCCAGTTCAACTTCATCGCCGCCAATCACAGAAGCCAAACGTAAAACCAGCTCGGCCTTATTTCCTCCTGTTTCTTGACCAAGCTTAATCGCTTAATCTCCGTAATCGTTAGCGTTTTAATCTGTACCTTATCCATTTTATTTTGTACAGTATATATGTATCTATGGTATCCAGTTATATCCCACTTCTGATTTGTCAGGACGTAATTAAAAAAATATGGACTGATAATGGATAATATATTCTAACATAATTTGACAAGGCTTTTTCTAAAAACAAAACTTCTTAATTTATTTTCGCACTCTACGTTTTTCTAAAAATTCTTCCTTTTCTTATGGGTTGACACAATGAAAATATATTTCATTAAAATCTTGAAGAAAGCTTATTACTAAATTAACGAGGATCTTTCTTTCTTTATTTACATTCCAAACAGTCTTGCTTGGTATTTTTCTGAAAAAGTACAGTGTCGTTTTTCTTTGATTGAAGCTTTTTTTAAAAGTTTTTCAAAGTGTTTTACAATAAACGTCATTCTCAAATTGATTTTTCTTATGAATAGTCAGCACTAATATTAAGTTGACAAGATAAATAAATTTCAAATGAAACTAAAATAAAATGTAGTTTCCGCTACACTGCCATCCTTTTTCCTGACCAAAACAACTGGCCATGTCCAAGGGCTATTAGATTCTTCTATTATGCCTTATTCCTTCATGGAATTTATCACATCTGCGACCTCTGATTGCTTGGCTAATGGTAGTCTTCGTGGTGTCTGTCGAATGGGCCTGGAATCTCCTGTATCGATTTGATGCTGGACAAGATTTGTTTTACCGAAATCATCATAATTCATTGCAAATAATTCCGAAAATTCGTCGATAGATGAAAGAAGTTTCTGAACCTGTTGAGTAGTAGCTGGTATAGGTATTGCCTCCTTAATATTACTACCATTATCCAAAGTAATAATCTGATAAACGGGTTCACAATTTCCAATTATAGTTCCTTCTTTTAGTTGTACCTCATTTTCAGATGTGTTGAGGACTCTGACTGGAATTAATGTTGTACCTTCGGCCATAACTAAGGTCTTACCTAGAATGATGTTGCCATATTTGAGAATTCGTTCTCCGACAACTAAATTTATTTTATATGTGGTCATAAAGTCTACTCCAAGAATACATTCGTCCATTATATCTGAAACTAGGAAAGTGTGAGGAAATAGTAGTTCACCTAGTTGAACATCCAAAGTTATTTCTCCAAAAACTTGTGCTGCTGCTCCAGTTGCTGTTCTTATAAACATTTAGTGGTATTGTGAAGCCATTTGTTCTTGTCAAGATCCACTCTAATAATGACCTCGAAATTCCAGTGTCGAACTCATAACGTAATTCTAATGCCTGTACTAGTGAAATGTAATGACGTTGTATTTCAATCGGTACAGTTTGTAATAGCTCTGACGCAGGACCTCGAAGTGCTAATACCAGAGCTTTGTCTGGATCGCTCCATCCATTTACTTCGGAAGCTGCCGCGAATTGTCTCTTGAAAATAATGCACGAATTTTGTCCATCAAATATTGGAGGTTACATTCTGCCTGTACCGGATATTTCAATTCCTTCGTGTCGAGGTTGTCGATGCTTTATCCTCTCCAAATCTGCTTTAAGGTTAACAAGCTGCTCCGTGGCATTTTGTTGTACTTCCAACACTTGTTGTTTAATTTCCGACGCTTGTAGTTGAACTTCCAACACTTCCTGCTGGATTTGTTCAATTTTCACATTTTGTTTGTCTAATGAATTTTTCAGAAAATTCTTCTGTCCCTCCAAACATGTTTCTAGACAATTCTGTAAAGAATTTTTTTGTTCATCCCAACGGGATTCCATAGAATTCTTTTGTTCATCCAAACGGGTTTCCAGAGAATTCTTTTGGACCTCAAAGGCATTTTTTTGTTCCTCAAAAGCATTCTTTGTTCCTCCAGAGATTTCTTCTGCTCATCTAAACGGGTTTCCGGAGAATTATTTTGTTCCTCAAGAGCATTCTTCACCTGGAGGGTTGAAAGCTCCATTTTGGTCATCAAAGTATCCAAAAGCTGTTCTATGTTCATAGCAGGCTCTTATTCAGCTTCAGGTTCTTCTTCGAAAACAAATGTCTCGGGATTCTTTTCTTCCTCTATAAAAGCTTGTCTAAGTCGATAGACTAGAACATTCCTTAGACTTGTCGTTTGCAATGACCGCTTCCCCAACTCCACTTTCAATTCCTGTATGCGAAGCTCCTCTAGTTTGCGTCCAATTACTTTAATAAATTCACTCACAGTTTAATATAAAATTATTTTTCGGATTTTTTGTTTTTTTTTTGTTTTTTTAAAGATGGAAAGTTTCACACGATTTCACCAAATTAATCACGCTTTGAATTTCAAATTCAAATGCCACCGCTTTATTTCACGAATTTATTTTACTTCTGACACTAGTTGTTACTAGCATGGCCTTGGTTCCCTATTTTAAACACAATTTTTCATCCCAACGGGATTCCATAGAATTCTTTTGTTCATCCAACCGGGTTTCCAGAGAATTCTTTTGGACCTCAAAAGCATTCTTTTGTACCTCAAAACCATTCTTTGTTCCTCCAGAGATTTCTTCTGCTCATCTAAACGGGATTCGAGAGAATTCGTTTGTTCTTCAAAAGCATTCTTTTGTTCCTCCAGATATTTCTTCTGCTCATCCAAACGGGTTTCCAGAGAATTATTTTGTTTCTCAAGAGCATTCTTCACCTGCAGGGTTGAAAGCTCCATTTTGGTCATCAAAGTATCCAAAAGCTGTTCTATATTCATAGCAGACTCTTCTTCAGCTTCAGGTTCTTCTTCGAAAACAAATGTCTCGGGATTCTTTTCTTCCTCTATTAAGGCTTGTCTAAGTCGCTCCACTAGAACATTCCTTAGTCCTGTCGTTTGCAATGAACGCTTCCCAAACTGCACCTTCAATTCCTGTATGCGAAGCTCCTCTAGTTTGCGTCCCATTACTTTAATAAATTCACTCACAGTTTAATATAAAATTATCTTTCGGATTTTTTGTTTTTTTTTTTGTTTTTTTTAAAGATGGAAAGTTTCACACGATTTCACCAAATTAATCACGCTTTGAATTTCAAATTCAAATGCCACCACTTTATTTCACGAATTTATTTTACTTCTGACACTAGTTGTTACTAGCGTGGCCTTGGTTCCCTATTTTAAACACAATATTTCACATATAATTCAAAAGTTCTTTCCTTATTTAACTTTACTGTTTACTCTCACAATTCACAAACAATTATCAAATCAACTCTGTAGTTATCGCTAGTACTGTACTTCTAATAATCACAATCCAAATAGTTTACTTCGTTCACTTTGCTGTCTGAAATAAGGCTCGCATCCTGGATGTGAGTTCGTGCCGTATTTATACTCTACAAATTATCCTAGAACCTTCCTGATTATTCCGTTTTCCAAACCCAGTTAACTACGATGTCACTAACCCACGGTTGTTTCCATTTTCAATAGATGTCGGTTGCATCACTTTGTGGCGCGTAACAATACATACATGTAAATGAATCTCGCACATGCCCCCATGACCAAGAGTCTTATTGTGCCGAGCATTGGATAAGCTCACTTCCCTGAAACACAAAATTTTAGATTCTGTGAAGCGAGTCCGCTTGGAAAAATTCTTTTGATATGATTTTATAAATACAATATTGTCGTTCTCCTGGAGGATCATAATCCCGTAGCTCGAGCATCTACGTTGAAGCTAACCCCCCACCCCCCTCCCTCAATCTCGCTCTCCTTTTTATTTATTTCGCTCTCTAACCAGGCTGAGTCTCCCATTAAAATTGTTGCAATGTCTGTATCCTGACAAGAGTAGTCTTTTCATTGTCCTTCTATGTGAACAATCAAACAAAAATAGCTTAAGCTCGGACTCAAAAAAACAAGTAAGAAAGCTCAAATTAGTCTACGACCAATTCTTATGTTACCCTAGATGAATGCCCGTATAAAAATTCGTATGATCACTGATCTATGCAAGTTTGATTTTTGAAGCGGTTTTTCGCATATATTTCTAGAACGGTTCGTCGGACAGAAAAAATTACTATCAGAAATTTTATAGGATTTGATATTCTCAAGAAGTTTTTAGTACAATAAAAATGTCTAGGACTGAGCGTTCTCACAGTATATGTAAAAAACCAAAACTTTTATATGGCAACACCAAGAAGGTGTTGCCCGATTTCGTCCATTTTTGAAATTTTATTTGCTACTGAAAACACCACGTACCAAATTTTAGCTCTCTATGTCGATGCGTTCTCAGGCAGTGTCCAAATATATAATGGAAAACGGCAATTTTTTATGGCAACCCTACGAAAGTGTTGTCCGATTTATCTCATTTTCTAACTTAATTTTACTATTTTTTTTAAAGTCTGTACAAAATTTCAGCTCTATAAGTATAGGCGTTCTAGAGTTATCATGCGCACAGACGGACAGACGGACGGACGGACATGCAAAAATGAAAATAACTTTTAATATTATGCGTGGGTGTCTAATCCATTTTGGTCTACGATCATTATTTCGAGGTGTTACAAATGGAAACTTAGGATACCCTATAGATTTCATCTAGGGTATAAAAAGAATTAAAATTTGTTGACGGGTGTACGACTTGAACCACCTGTGGTTCTTATAAGGAAACCCAAGAGTACCAGGAACATTGCTATTGTGCAGATGAGGCAACTAAGTTTAGATGAATTAAAATTTAAATGGTGTTCGGATGTTGCCATTAATAATTTTGTTCGAAAGCATAGTTAATTGTGTGGCAATGTTGTGGAAAAGGGGAAGGATATTGGGGGTGATGATCATATGAATGTAATTGACCTATAGCCAATTAAGATTTTAGTCTACCTTTATTTTGAAATAATACTTTGATTATTTTATTTCATCTCTCTTTATATTTAATACTCTCCTTTAAAATACTAAAATACTTAAAAGTATATCTTGTGTTAATTTCAGATAATCTAGACACAAAATTCTCAGATGAGTCAGACGACCTAGCTGAAGAGGGCATAGTTGATTCAGAAAAGACATATAGAGGACCACACCTTAGCTTCCCTTTGCAAAAGAAGGATATTACTACGTTAATAGATTTATTTCGCAAGAAAAAGGTACATATATACACACACGTACATGATTCCTATACTTAACAAATGATATGATCATGATTTTTGCAGTATAATAGACTGCATGCTAAGTATGTAGCTGGCATCTTAAAAGAAGCTGCAAATCGCCTAAAACGACTTCCAAATCTAAATCAAGCATCAACAGCTATTTCAAAACAAGTAACAATTTGCGGTGATCTTCATGGTAAATTAGATGATCTCCTTGTTGTTTTCCATAAGGTTTGTACGTTTCACTTTATCTTATAGAGCGGATTAAGCTAATTTTAAAATTTTGACCCTTGTATCATTACAAAAAACAACAAAAACATAGAATGGACTTCCATCTACAGAGAATCCTTACGTATTTAATGGTGATTTTGTTGACAGAGGAAAAAAGGGTCTTGAAGTCTTTCTTTTGCTTTTGTCATGTTTTCTTGTCTTCCCTGGTGGCGTGTTTTTAAATCGAGGTAATCACGAAGATTCTGTAATGAATGCCAGATATGGTTTCATAAGGGAAGTTCATCAAAAATACAGGGTAATTGCTAAGTTTTTTTTTGTTCTTGCTACGAATATAATCAATTCACCTAAATTTTTACAGCACAATGCAGAAAGGCTATTGAAATTAATTGAAGAAGTCTATCGATGGCTACCGCTGGGAACAATCGTAAATAATCGAGTTTTAGTTGTACATGGTGGCATTTCAGATTCGACAGATTTGGATTTAATCAAAAGTTTGGATAGAGGAAAGGTATGTATTTAAAATTAAGATCTACGATATTTTTGATTTGATTTAAAGTTGAGAAAATATATACATATTTACCTTATAAAAAGTATAAACTCCGACTTAAACAAAATAAAAAAATGTAAATCTCATGTATTTCTCAAATCTTTATTCGACTGGCCTTAACACGTTCACTTTTCAAAAACTAAAGATCCAGGTACAAAGATCATTCCGCCGAGGATCTGGTCGGGATTCCTTAGATGCCGCCGCACTAATTCCTTCCTCTTAATGTATCATAAATCCCTCCGTCACCAGTAGTAAAATATGCCAAGAATTATTATTGAAGGGTACAGTCACTGTCCGACAGGCGACAGATGTTGCTTTTGTTTTTTTTTTCGCTTATAGCTCGGCCACGTTCGCTTTTGTCACGACCTCGTGACAATTGTTTTTGGTTAAGATCTGAAAATAAAAATACAAGAAAAAGATTTAATTTAACATCATATTTATTACTATGAATCATTTTCGCTTTCATACAAAATGTTGTATTTATTCATTTGTCTTTTACGTGAACTTTTGGAGCTAGGTAAATCTTCTACCATATACCGATCATGACCTAGCACTTTGCTTATCATATACGGTCCACTATATGTATTTTGGTTTTCGACTTGATCCGTCATTTGTTACTTTTGGTCGCCAGACAACTACAAGTAGCCCGCATTCGTATGCAGGAGCTTCAACTCTCTTTGAGTTGTAATATTTATTGTGCAATTTTTGCTGTTCTCTTATTCGTTTTATAGCCTGTTCTCGAATGTCAGAAACGTTTTCTCTGTTTGAGTTATCACAAACTTCGTTACTTAAAAACGAATCATTAGCACTTCGAGGAGTAAACCCTATTAGCATTTCACAAGAACTATTTTCTGTTGTTAAGATCCAGCCGCGTAATAATAATTCATAGATCTCACATTAGCTTATCAGAATGCATTTGTCGCAATTGTACTCATCAGCATTTCGTACATTGCATTTTTGTTTATCACATTCCGTGGTAACTTGAGTATCGTGTCCACGGCTTGAATTATCTTTTCTTGCGAGAGCTTAATGCTGGCATATTCATACTGATAAGACTAAGTGCTGAGTAAGTTGTTCACACGGTGAAGTGCACGTCTTCACTTGAGTTGAAATTTATGTAAATTAATTAGTTCGGAATTAATTTTAGTTTGGTTTAAAAACGCAAGCGAACGGTTGTTCTTATTGTCTCCTATTCCAAATATTTCAGCTAATCCACTTTCGGACTAATATTTTTGGTGTAAAAGTTTATGCGCTTGTGCGCCCCCATCAGAGGTCTTGGTACAAGAACCAAGAGCCTACGTCGTTAACGGGAAAGTAAAACAATTTTATCCGAATTTAAACACCTGTTCCTTTATTAATTGTAGCCTTCAAACCCCATGTTACAGAAGTTAACAATGTATCCCACTTTGTTTCATCCTCACAAGAAGCTGAAATTGAGTTTAATATTGTCCTGTTATATCGCGCTACCTGTTCATTTGCGCGGAGTGTTGCCGTGGCATTAAATATAAGTAGTATTCCTAAATTTTTACAGAAGTCCCGAAATTTCTCACTAGTGAATGAGCTGCCCCTATCGCATACAATTCTTCGTGGTACACCAAATGGGTCCATGATTTCCTTGAACATTTTTATTACAGACCAGCTTGTGGATTTGGGACTGCCTTCATAAAAACGAATTTTGTAAAACCATCTACAACTACTAATAGATATGTATTCTTTTGGGAATTTTTTACAAATGGACCTAAGTGATCTATGTGAAGAGTATCAAGCGGCGACGCAACCTTTTCTATCGGATTTATAAGTCCCGATTGTTTTCCAGAAGGCGATTTGTTATATAAGCAACCTAAGCAACACGCAATATACCTTTTCACATACTTCCTCATTGAGGAAAACCAATACTTATGACTAACATATGCAAGCGTTTTCTCTATATAAAAATGACCGATGTTGTTATGATGGCAAATGTCTATTTCCCTGCGGTACCTCTTTGGTATTACCCATCGTTTTCCTTTTATTTCACTTTTATTACTTAGCTTTCAAGAAAGTGCTTCCATAACACTTTTACAATATTCGTCCTGCAACTGAACCGTTAGAACCCAATCGTCAGTATTTATGTTAATACTTAAAATCGTTTCGGTTCCTTTTTCATCTGTAATAGGATTTCGACTTAATGCTTCCACGTGAGCCATCCGGGTTCCTGCGCGGTATTCTTCTATGAAATCGAAATCATGTACAGCCAGCCACCAACGCCCTATTCGTGGTATTAAATCCCGTTTTGTAAACGCTGGTCTAAGTGTATTACACTTATCACTTTAAACAATAACCCTATTAAATATTCCCTAAAACGTTTCAAAGAACAGACAACACCCAATGTTTCGAGTTCATAAGAGTGCTAACGTTGCTCTTCTTTGCTATAGTGGTTATGCTGAAGTACGAAACAGGATTGAATTCTCCGTTGCTTTGGCTTTGTAATAAAATACCGCCAATCCCGTATTTGGATGCATATGTGTTTAGTTGAGTTTTTGCAGCGTGCTCGTCCAAGGCCAACACAGGTCGTTCTGTAAGCACTTTTTTCAAAGTTTTAAAAGCACAGTCTTCATCCTCGTCCCAATTAAATCTTACCTCATTTTTTAATAAAGTTTTTAATGAATTTTCGAAAGTAGCTACATATTCCTAAGACCTGACGAATATTTTGAACACCTTTCTCCTGGCTGAATACCGTGAAAACCTATTTCATGCCCTAAATATTCTACGTTGTTTTTAAAAAAGTAGCACTTTCTAAGTTTAAGTGTGAGATGCCGTTCTCTTAGTAATTTTAAGACAGCTTCTAATTTCTTGAAACCTTCGTCAATGCTGGGTGATGGCAATAGCATGTCGTCCATATAAGCAATAGCTGTTGTAAACCTAAGATGACCTAAAACAATATTTATTATCCTTTGGAACACTGCTGGAGCATTATGTAAATCAAATGGCATACGTAGGTATTCATAATGACCATCTGGGGCCGGATTCACTAGCTCGGAGAGTTGTGGAGTTGTGCAGATGAGAGTTCTGTTCACAGTTAACTCTCCATTCGGAATTCTGAGAAATACCAAACTCTCTATTCGACAAAACTCTCGGCTGTGTTAATTGTGGAGAAGTAAGAAGCATATTTTTCAACTGACAGTATTGTCTGTTTTTATTGTCCTTTGTGAAGGTACCTGGGTACGTAGGAATTTTTAAATTGAATTATGGACTCACTTCATATCCTGGCTATGTTTACAAAAACAATTTATGGAAATCTTTGCAATACTTACAAAGAAATAAGAATTTTGGTGTCTCAAGGTACACGCTAAAAATTTTAAACTACGCGAAAATGGTCAATTTGGTCGTCTTCCACTACAGAATAGATGCTATACAAATTTTAAATATGCACGTTAAAGCTTGTATGCAGGATGGAATCGCATCTACATTTTGGCCCCCAATTAGATATGTAATTAGTTTTTCAGTCCAATAAATAGTTTTGGAGATAACAGCAAAAGAAGTGAATCAGTCCTTCTTAAGATGAAAAAATGACCGTTTTTTGGTACAAAAATGCACATGTTTTCCACTCATCATTATGAAGAACTGGTAAGTCGTGGAAATTCACTTTCCATGAGAAAAATTTTACGACGACCCCCCCCCCCCCCCCCTGAAAATGTTCACCTATATTTTTGCACTCTAAACCTGATATCCGTAGGAAAAAACCACAGTGCTCTACGACCCTCCCACACCGCATAAAGTTAGCCGTCTTTCAATATTTCGATACTTCTCACGTTTTGTTTAACTCCCCAAGTATGGTAGAGAATCTCTAATGGAGAGTTATGGAGTTTTACTTGGAGAAAATGAAAATTCCCACCTCCCAAACTCTACGAGTTATAGAATCCGGCCCCTGGTGTAGCAAATGCTGTTTTTCGATAGACTCTTAACTTAATGGAATCTGGTGGTAAATACTTTACACCCATTTAACCTATCGACTAAATCTTCAATTCGGGGCAGGGCCAGATAGAGGGGGGGGGCCATGAGGGCCATATGGCACGGGCCCCCTAAATCCATGATAAATGCAACTGAAATAAAAATATATTTTGTCATAATTTTTAAAATAACTAAATTTTTTTAATTCAGAATTAACTCCATTAAATTTGCTACAGAGCATACTAGAAACAAATTTAATTGAATTGTTTCCCAATTTGTTTGTAGCACTTAGAATATTTTGAGCCTACCAGCTTCCGTTGCTTCCGCAGAAAGAAGCTTTAGCGTTTTAAAAACAGTGAAGAGATTTAACGGATCAATGGACAATGGACTTTTCAACGAATATAAAGGAATTCTAAAAAAAAAGCTCCAAAGGCTTTATTAAAGTAACTTATTTCCTTTCACTCCTCAGTACAGTAATATGGTAGTTACAGTACCCACTTACATTTTCAAATTTAGCACTAATATATTTTTGAAAATTTTTACTTCAAATAAGTTTTAAAGATTTATTTAAATAAAATTCATTAATGTTTAACAAAAAAAAAACCTATTTTATGTTTTATTTATTTGGTTGACATATTTTTATGATTTTCAGATGGAGGGGGGCCCCATTTTTCTGGTTGGGCCGGGGCCCCCATATCCTCTTCTAAGGCCCTGATTCGGGGCATAGGATCTATCTTTGACTGTAATTTTCTTTAAACTATGGTAGCCTATACACATTCGAAAATCACCCCCATTCTTTTTGACTAATAAAATCGGGCTACTAAATGGAGAACTTGATTCCCTAATAATATTGTTATCTAATAAATCCTCAACAATGCTTTGACCAATGCCACATTCAGAGTGCGACATTCGATATGACTTGAATGCCATAACCTTCTAATAAATTTATTTTCATGGTTCCTTTGCCCGTTTTTCCCTTAAATTTTCAGCAAAACAGTCCCGATATCCATTTATTAGCTGTAGAAGCTTAAGCTTCTCTATATTTTCTATATCTGCAATTTGTAAAAGGTTTGAAGTTATCTAGTAAAATTTGACACATACTTACAGATTCCTCTTCCTTCTCTTCTACGTATGGTAATCCTCTTGCAATTATGTCATGTTTTTTTATAATTTAAAGTTGAATTAAATATGTTTAATATACATACAGCACCTCCTTTTGCATTCGTTATGCATCTGCTGATCCAATGATCTTTTTTTGGTTTTGTTCTCTGTTGCAGTTCAACATATACACAGCCTGTATACATCTTATCTACGTTTTCTACTTTAGTATATCCTATATGGTTTGGGGGAATAACTTTGTCCTCTTTTAGCCATAAAGCAACTTTTGCTGGAGGGAGTTCATCAACGTTACCAATTCTATATTAAAAAGTCTTATTTTATTGTCTTTAATAAGCACCACAACGTTTGTAACGTTTAAAAATGTTCGTCCTATTAAGACAGATATGTCTTGTATATAATCGCTCACTACTAAAATCTTTACTTTTTCTTTAATTAAGTCCACTTCTAGCTATACCTCAACTAACACTTTAGTAGAACCACCAGAGTAACCCGAAAGTTTCAAATTTCTCAATGGTGTTATGTCTAATTTCAGTCTGTTTGCAACGAATTCTCCAATAGTAATTGCACTACAAGCAGTGTCTAAATAGTGTCTAAATGTAGTACCTACTTCATTGTTTATTTTGCGTTCTGTAAAGTAGCAATCCTTCGATTTGACTTTTCCTTCACAGAAAAAATTCTTTTTGCTACTTATTCCGGGTTTTCTACAATGTTCAGCATCATGTGCTAAACGGCTGCACTTCATGCACTCGACTTTTGGTTTTTACACTGTGTTGAAATAAGCCCTTCCTCATTGAAATTAAAACATTTGATTATGCGATTTATTTATTATGTCCTGGTTTATATACTATTTTGTCTTTGCTTGGGGTGAATCGAATTCGGTCTTTCTTATATCGACTTCTGTCATTGTGGTTGAAAGAAGTTGATGATCTAACATCCTCAGTTATAGTAGACAGAAATTCGCTGTATAAAATTTCTGGAGTATCGTAACGGCCTGCTCTAGCACCAGTACGAATCGTAGGGTTATTTATCCCATCAATTATATGTCCAAGATATTGCGTCTTTTCTGAATATTTTGCAGCAGCGAAGTAGCTCCATTTTTGCATAGCAGTATTGTGTCATGCTTTCCGTTGCTTCTGTTTTTCTGGACGCTAATTTTTTTAAATATTAACGCAAAATCTTGATATTCTGGAAACGACTTTTTGACTAATATCCTTCAAGCAACCCATAACCGATTATATGACAACAGATTGGTATACCATGTTTTAGCTAGTCCAGCTAATCGATTTTGCATGTGGTACATCTTCGCTTTGCTATCCCATTCATTTATATAACTGCTAATTGTTCAATTTTCTCCAACCACTTCGAGGCAGTCGCATTTATGTTCTCGGGATCAATTTCAGGGATGCAGTCACTTCTGATCGAAAAGTACGGGAGGTTTTCTCCGCTAAAGGATTGTTCCGTAAAACCTTCATAAAGCTTTCTACCAGCGTTTCCAATCGCTTTATTCTACTGGCACTGCTTTCTCTTGGTGGAGAGCCACGGGGAGTTTTATCTCGTTGACTGTATTCTGAACACCCTTTCGAACCTCTTCGCGGAGGACTATAATTTCTATGGGTTCGAGCAGACTTTCTATTATCATCATGATCGCTTTCGTTCAAATTCCCTTCGGCCCATTTCGGCGTAGCTTTTATTCACATTCAATATAGCAAAATGAACAGGATTAACACTAATATTGAAATATTTTATTCACACCTAATGTAGTAAAATTAACAGTATTAACACTAATCTTAAAATATTTTTATTTACACTTAATGTAGTAAAATTAATAGTATTAACACTGATCTTGAAATATTTTTATTTTCTTCACTTTATCTTTTATATTAAAATTAACACGGGTAAAGGTAATGTTGACAAAATATTATGTATTATTTATACTGTTTTTCGCGCTCGCGGACTCAATCTCACTTCTGAATTATAAACTCCGACATAAAGAAAATACTTTTCAAAAACTAGTGATCCAGGTACAAAGAAGAAGGTGATCATTCCGCCGAGTATCTGGTCGGGATTCCTTAGATGCCGCCGCACTAATTCTTAATGGTATCATAAATCCCTCCGTCGCCAGTAGTAAAAGATGGCAAAAATTATTATTGAAGGGTACAGTCATCGTCCGACAGGCGATAGACGTTGCTTTTGTTTTTTTTTCGCTTATAAAAGAAAAGCGTTTATATTAGGGCGCCTGTCTTTCACGAAACTAACATTCACTGGGTCCTGTGCTCCAGAATTCTTGGTAAAGTAATAAATTTTTATTATTAGCTATGTCACTTGAAGGCGAAATATCCACCTATTGCCAAACTACATTTTCGATGTCGAATGAATATTACGCATGTCTTAGGAGGGTGTAGAAATATGGGATACCTATTATTGTTTTAATGATTACAGGCCCTAAAAAAGACATATCCAAAAAATAAATGGTATAAAGATAGGAAATTTGGTTTACTTATCAGTGATATTAACATAAGTAATGCAGACTACAACACGCTAAAAATTTAATTATTTAAACAAAAAATATCAAAATTAGAAATTTCCAAACTAGTTAGGGTAGTAATATGAGACTGATTATAATATCAAAAATAAACCAGAAATTGTGGCAAAAAATGTGCAGTATCCGTGATACTAACTCGTTAATATTATATAACATTTTTAATATACTTTATAACTGTATTATAGGCCTACAAAAGTCATCATCATCATCTAGAATACTGCTTTAATAGTTGGTAGAAATAAGAGATAGTCTGATATTATTACCAGCCAAGTGTTTCAGTAAAATTAAAAATTTAGTGAGAAAATCTCAAGCTTTTTTGTAATATATAATTATATTCTAAGGCTAACGTAAATATAATGTAACTTACCGTATTCGTTTGTTCGAAATTAGCAAAATATACAGATATAAACTGGAAAGCAAAACATGTGAAAGAAAACTTTTCAGTTATGCCCTAACTGTGAACGTTCAGCACGCGTCAAGACTAATAATGAAATGTCCGTCGGCTATTTCAAAGCCTTCGCAGTACTAATAGCAATGCTAGCCTAGCTACAGTTTAGATATCAGTAGCGTACGGATCTCAAATTGCTACCATATCTCGTATTTCTACGCCATCTACGTGGAAGAAATTTGTTTTTAAGTTCCAAAATCTTTAACAACCTTCCTAACTATAAAAGTACTTTGCTTTGTATTCAGTCATATCCTCAAGGCTATAGGTACAGTAAATTCATATAGTAGGACAGCTATATCAAAACTGTCAGTTGAATAGGATGCTTCTATAATGTGACTATACTTTC
The DNA here is from genome assembly GCA_963930735.1 of Dioctria linearis. Taxonomy (NCBI): domain Eukaryota; kingdom Metazoa; phylum Arthropoda; class Insecta; order Diptera; family Asilidae; genus Dioctria; species Dioctria linearis. The sequence continues at coordinate 62,714,784 of OZ005743.1, forward strand.
TCTGTCAACAGTATTTAAGTAACACACTGTCAATTTTTAATACAAAGGTTTCTATGTAAATCTAAAGTGGAAGAGAGAGAACTTATAGCATGCATAAACTTATAGTAGAGGAAAATGGGCACAATTACAAGAAAAAGCTAATGATATTTTGTTACACTTCCCATGCCATTCGGCTTGGTAGAACTGTCAAACTGTCACAAACAATATTACAGCCATTTTGCGATGCCCATGGTATTTTCACGTGCGAATACCACTTTACGGTCAAACAGCTGTTTAGTTTATGGGACAATACATTTGTAAGTACTTTACCGAGATGTGTACTTACATAAAACTAATACTTCTTCCCGTAGATACTTTCGTATCATATTTAATAGTTCCCTCTTATGGGAGAAATTATGAGTTTTTTTTTTAATTCAAAATCTAAAATTTACTATTCAGTAGTTCAGTTCTAGTCGAGACCTCTCCGACAGCAGACGGTCTCAGCTTATTATCAAACAGTGAAATAAAGTTTCCTACTACAACGAATTTTATCAAACGTTCTCGTTCTTCGTCTAACGAGCGATTGGATGGCTCTTTAAGCCATCCTAATAAAAAGTGTAATAGTGGTCGTTGCCTATGCAACACACATCTTGCGAATATGAGTGCTAAAAAAACATCGTACTTCACGTGGTGGTAATAAAAAACATGCCGCAGCTATCATTTCTGATGCCTCTGTATCTAGCAGCAATTATTTCGCTCCGCTACAGACATTGAATGTAGATAGTGATGAACCAGTTGAAGAACAATCAATATCCAACATATCACCTCGAAAAATTAAAATTCCACCAATAAATGTAATTAAATGCACATCGGATTACATTCATGATGCCTTGAAAAGCAGAAATATAATAGAGTACACTGTTAAGAGAATATCAATAGGAATTAAAATATTCTCCAGCAATTTTGAAGTGTTTACGCAAATCAGTGCTCTGTTAAAGAAACTTAAGTGCGAGTTCTATACTCATGGTCGTAAAACAGATCTGCCATTTAAAGCAGTACTCATTGGACTTCATGAACTGGATCCAGACCTGCTCAAGAAGACTTTATGCGAATTGGGGCTTCAGTGCATCGACGTCAAACTGGTAAATAGAAAAACTAAGCATTCCAATCACACTTTGTATATTGTTTACTTTGAACGGCAGTCTACTACTATGAAAGTGTTAAGAGAAAATTTCCGCGTCATTGATAAAACAATAGTCAGCTGGGATTACCAGAGGAAACCTCCCCATTAAGTTACGCAATGCCACAACTGTCAAATGTACGGTCATGGCGAAAAGTTCTGTGCCATAAAAACCTTTTGTGCTCATTGTTCAAGTAATCACCCCTCTAAAGATTGCCTAAATCAGGAAACAATAAAATGTGCGAATTGTCATGGAAATCATAAATCTACTGATCCCAGTGTCCTAGCAGATTGAGCTACATACAAATGCGAGCAAATACATCCCAACCTAATAAACGTCCGGCAAATCACAGACGCCTTCCGAATTTTATTAATGACAACTTTCCTCCTCTTTCAAATAACGTCACAAGACCTACTAATTTTACTTTTTCGGGAAAGATTTCATGGTCTGACATGGTAAAAAACAACAACAATTACATCACGTCGGACTGTTCTAACCCTTTTACTAACAGTGAAATTTTAGCTTTAACCAGCGAAATGACTTTCAAATTAAAAAATTGTAAAAATAAGTTTGAGCAATTTAATGTCATAACAGAATTAGCTTGTAAGTATTTATATGACTAGTAATCACATTAAAATAGTCACTTGGAATGCTAGAGGTGTTCATAACAAATCTTTGGAATTATTTAATTTTTTACACAGCTATAAAATTGATATATTATTATTAACTGAAACAGGGCTTAACCCAGCTATCAAGTTCTCTAATCCTAATTATTATTGCTACCGTGAAGATCGCCGTAACTCCAGAGGAGGGGGTGTCGCCATATTAGTTAATAAAAAGTTGAGTTGTTCTGAGCTACTTTCGCTTAATCTTTCTGCTATTGAATCAGTTGGAGTCGAACTAAGATTAAATAATAATAACATATTAAAAATCTACTCCACCTACTTTCCTGGTGGTTCTTCTGATCAAAATAAGAAAATTTCACTTAAGAATGATCTTCTGAAGCTGTCTCGAATTCAGGAGTCGGTGTTGATTGGCGGGGATCTAAATTGCAGACATCAATCCTGGGGTTGTTTACGTGCTAATTGTTGGGGAAACTTGCTCAACGATCTACTTTCGACTATTCCGATAGCCATGCTTTACCCACCTTCCCCGACATACGTTCCAAATAGTACTGCTACCAATCCTTCCGTACTGGATGTGTACCTCACCAATGTTCCCGAGGTTCTCTCTCAACCTTTGGTTATAAATGAACTTTCTTCTGACCACTTGCCTGTTTTTATTAAGTATAGCTCCGACGTTATATTCAATAATCGAAGATTATATGATTTCAACAGAGCTGATTGGACGCAATATTCTTTACTTATGCATCGTGACATGAAACAGAGAATTAAAAAATTTTCTTTAAATAACATAACAACTCCGGATCAATTTGATACGATGGTTCAGTTTTTTACGGACTCAATTCTCAATAATGCAAATCTCTCTGTACCTAATCGGAGCATTAACACTATAACTCCTCTTAAACTACCGAATTATATTATCAATATAATACGTAGTCGCAATGTAATCAGAAGGGCGTGGCAACGATCCCGTATACATCGTCTTAAACCGTATTAGTGTTACTTAATTATCGACTTCGGGTCGAAATTTATAAATTCAGAAATACTAGATGGAATAATGTACTCTTGGGACTACAGAAGCCGTCTAAGCCATTTTGGAATATAACCAAAATACTTAAAAATAAAAATCGTATAACTCCTGCAATATCACATCAAAACAGACTACTCCTGGCCAACAAAGAAAAAGCTGACTGCTTCGCCAGTAAGTTCTCTGTAAATAGTATAACATCTCAGCATCTTAGTGATTCAGATACCATATCAGTAGTAACTAATGCAGTGTCCTCTTTCCAACCCCTTATCAATGTTAATGCTCCATTTATTAGAGTTAGCGAAATAAAAAGCCATATCAAACGATTGCGAGCCCGTAAGTCGCCTGGCATTGATAAGGTACCCAATTGTTACATAAAAGCCTTGCCTAGGACCAGCATAATTTATTTAACGCACATTAATAAATTCATGCCTTAAATTGTGTTACTTCCCCGTTAAATGGAAGAAAGCTAAAGTTATACCAATTTTAAAACCCGGGAAACCCTCCGACAATGCTACAAACTACAAGCCGATCAGTCTGCTTAGCGGTCTTGGAAAAATATTGGAAAAAACAATGCTCACTGTACGAGCCAAGCCATTGCCAGAGTAACGCAGTTTATCAAGAAGCTTAACAAAAAAGAATCTATTGGACTTGTTCTATTAGACATTCAGGCTGCTTTTAAAACGGTTTGGCATGAGGGCCTTATCTATAAGTTAATTCGCGATGAGTTTCCAATCTACATCATTAAAATGGTCCAAAGCTTTTTAAGTGATAGATTCTCAACGGCTCACGTTGGACAGGAAATATCTGCACCCTATCCAACCATAGCTGGCGTTCCCGAAGGCTCGGTATTGGGTCCTCTTCTTTATATTATATTTACTGCTGATCTCCCAACATTACCCAACGGTACAATCTCAACATTTGCGGACGACACAGCAATCTTTTCATCTTCAGAAGACACGCCAAATATAATTCGTAGCCTCCAAAATGGTCTAACTACAATAGCTGAACATTTCGATAAGTGGAAGATCAAACTCAACGGGACAAAAATGCAAGCAATTCTTTTTACAAGAAAACGTAAACAATGCCATCTACCTCACACGACCCTGACAGTGAATGGCGTTAGTTTTCCTTGGACTGATAGCATTAAGTACCTAGGCATACATCTGGACAAAACTTTGACCTTTAAGAATAATACCTTTAAGGCAGTACATAAGATCAACATATTAACGAAAATCCAATACCCTTTCATAAACAGAAGATCATCCTTAAGTATCGAAAATAAACTTATCCTTTTTAAAACAATTTTCGAATCTGTTCTTACCTACGGTGCTCCCAGTTGGTATAAATGCGCAGAAACTCATAAACGTAAATTGCAGATTGCACAAAATAAAGTGCTTAAGATGATATTGAACTTGCCATGGCACTGTTCCACCAGACAGGTACATACTACCGCGCGTGTCCAACTAATCCAAGAAAGATTATGCACAATTGCTTTAAAATTCTTTGATAAATGTCAGCTATCACCCAATCCTCTTATTCGGCGATTGCAGCCTAGTTAGATATTAAGATAGGTTAAGTAGGATTAAGTTAGTTTATATAGGGCCTTCGTAATGAGGTTTTTTTGAAAATGTTTTTCCTCGACATAGATCTGTTATCATCTTATTATATGAACTCACTTAATAATCTACCTAAATGTTCAAGTTGCAAAGAACTATATAATAGTCTAAACTCTTTAATTATTTCATTATCGTTATCATTGGTTAAATAAATAATAATAAAACTATTCAGTAGTTTGCTCTAAGCTGTTCTACTATATGAATATGTGCTATAGGTATCCGTAAACTACCGTGCCGATAAGTGTAAGGTTTTCTGCTAACACGAAAGGCTTCTTCTTTCTTCCTTTTTCTATTTTTCTTTTTTCAGACCACTGCGGGCGTACACAGGTTCGATTCGTTTCAAATTAATCTGGTTTTTAAAATTTGTTTAATAAACATTTTTTTTCTTTTTTGTCAATTTTTTGGTTTTTTCATTTTTTCATTCCTTTTCTATCTTCTAATTTTTCACTTGTTTTTCAAGTCACTCAATTTCGCTATTTAGGACCTGTTGATGAGTCAAAACCAAGACTTGAAACTTGTCACCCAAAATCAAATGGGTTGTGTGATGAAATATAAATAAAAATAAAAATTTTAGCTTTTGCTATATACCGGAGAATCAAAAGACATGCCATCTTGAACAAATGTAAACAATAAGGACGAAGGGGGTAAATAATTGCCTGAGGTAAATTTGGTAGTTTACTCCCTCGCCCGCACACTATAAGTCATCAGCTTTACTTAAATACTTTTCGGTTTTTTTACGATGTTATCGTGTTAACGGAGAAATAGCCTAACAGTTCCTTTTCAGATGCTGAATTACTTGACAACGACTTTCAAATTTTTCCCCGTGATAACTACATTACGACTTTTTTCATTATCGCTGTGTAGGAATACTTAAAGCTGTACTAAAATTGAAGTTCTCAATGCATATAACTTTGAACTTTTACGCCTTAGTGTAACATAACAGAACATTGGTGTTAAGAATAATGTTCTTTTACTCTTTTGGTCCTATCTCTCTTATTAGGATACAGACTGCGAAAATTGATCATACATTGAGCACTAAACAGACCGTAAGATGTGGACGCCTGCAAGAAACTGTATTAAGTCCTATCGTTTTTCTTATCTACGTAAATAGACTTAGTGAATTTTGCTGAAAGTGAGAAGTGGTAGCTTTTGCTGTTAATACAGTTATGATATTTGGGACCACCACTAATATGAATGAGAGCGTATCCTACTAGTCGATTACTTTGTGCTTAAAAATTAAACGAAGTAAAGTACTTGGGAGTAATAATAGACTGCCAGTTAAAATGGGACATATACTTTTTGTGACTAAGAGGCTGAGGAAAACTATTTGCAAAACCTTAATGCGCCGTGGTATTCTCGGCTTTAGCTCTATGAGGATGGTTTACTTTGCTATAGTTCAGTATATTTTACAATATGGTAGTATAGCTTGCGGAGCGACCCTTACAGCAACAATTATGCCACTTCATAATTTGCAAACTAAAATCATGAAATTATGTTTAAGAAAGTCAAAGTACTTTTCAACCACGCAAGCTTTCAGAGATTTCGTTGTAATGACTTTACGTTACTAAAGTTTATTTATTTTTTTAATCTATTAATTTTCCCAGTATATTAGACAAATTACTGCACATGTAGACAAGCAACGGTACTTTTGGCAATTAAGGGATGCTCAAAAGCTTTAACATCAAAGATATACCAGTATAATATAACCACAACTTTATAATAACTTACTACCTGAAGTCAAAGAAAATTTGAAGTTAAAAACTTAACTAAGGGTACGTGCAAAACGAGGCAAGGCTATATCAAGAGTTGAAGAAATAAAATGATTGTACGCTGTACTATGAGAGTGTTCATAACAACCTGTGTCAGCGCGCGATATAGCGAGACACCTCGAAGTATCTCGCTCGAGAATGAAATTTTTAATTTTTTCGCGAGGTGCAGCGCGCTAATTTTGATAACTGGCATATTCGTATAGGTTTTTCTTTAATATAATCGAAGGGTTCTTAACTCATTCTCATATACTAGAAGAGTATATGACGATCAGTATGTAAATCTTCATATGCATATGTGAATGACGAATTCCCCAAAACTCTAATCGCTTGTTATTTATCGGGTCACAAGCAAAACTGCGGAAAGTACACAACAACAAAAACAAAATTTCTTCTTCAGAATCTGATGACATAATTTATATGCTCTCACTTCGCGATTTACCAAGAAACTGAACGCCTTGTTGTGAACACTACACCTCGAGGTGTATCTTCACCTCGCCCCGCTCAAGTGCCTAGCCTAGCCTCGCATCGCCTTGCCTTGCCTCGCCTAGTTGTGTACGTACCCCTAGATCTATATCAAAAATCATTCAAATATCTTTTAGAAAAATACTTACTTTATGTAAACATAGACCTCATATTTATAGTAGCATGCTTTTCAGTCTTTATAAACTTTTAAAATTTTATTCAAATTTTGTAAATAGCTTCTAGTTCAAGGCTGCACTGTGCTCACATAAAAACCTAGCTAATGTGAATCATTAGCTTACTTTTCTACTGGAATTAAACTTCAATAAACTTGAACTTAAACTTGAGTTGAGAAAATACCTTTTAATATCTTTCATTTATACATTACTCCTGGTAGCTCTTGTATGTTTTGTGTGCTGTCACCGATATTATTGATTATCACAGGATACGGATAACGTCTTGATCTTTGGAGATTTCAATCTCCCAAACGTACAATGGATTACCTCCGATGATGTTGACTCCTTATCTCCCATCTCTTCTTAATCTCATAAAACTTCTTTTATGGACGCTAGTATCACATATGATTTAGCCGATGTGTATAAATGTAGTAAAAAACTACCGTGATAAAATTTGGAATCTCGTATTTACTACAGATGAATCTAAATGTGTTGTGCATTCATGTACAACGCCTCTTGTGCCGGAAGATACTTAACATCCCATTCTAGATGTGCTTGTCAACATCGATGGTGCTAACTCTGTATTATTTTCAACCGAAAATTCGCGTGCCTTTAACTTCAGAAAAGCTGACTTTAATGTAGGTACTAACGTGTATAGTCCATTACTGTTAAAACACCAAGAAATCGTGCTTTGTTATAAAAACGTATAACAGTATCCGACCTACAATCATCTGTTAGCAGGAAGTGCACAAACTTTTCTCTTAAGCAAGCACTGTGAAGAGAATTTCTTTTACAATGCGAGAAGTTATTGTTTCGGATACACCACAAGAATCTCCAGCTGACATTAAGAGTCCTTCGCCAGCATTAAACAGAAGAGTTAACAATAACATCATGCTGGTGACAACGCGCTGTTCCTATGTATGATAATATTTGTAATTTCACTCTGCATTATAACTTAATTTATTTACCAGTCAGTCGAGCTATTATCTGCGACTGTATCAGATCCAAAATAATCATAGCCAAAGGTTTCGACAGTCGGAACCAAGAATAAAATAAGCGTCATACCATTTCTCGAAATGTTGCAGGTAATGCTTTTCGATATTATATTATGCATTTCTTCGTCGCTAGATGAATAATTCATTTTTGTCTCAAATTGATTGGTTGCTACCTAAAAACGTTAAATGAAATCCTGACACTAGATACGTGACAGCACTCAAACTTATAACCAGATAACCTTATAACTAACTAACTATCTTTTATTTATGCAAAACGTATACCATACGTAATAATCTCCATATATGTTTCACAATAACATCTAAGGCTTAAGCCTTCAAGATGACGAGTTTTAGTTAAGCTTGACTTTTCTAGTGATGTCACTTAGCTTTGACAGTGAAACTGAAATATTTATCATGCCTTGGCTTAAGCTATCGCTGTAGCTTAAGTCTGGACTGTGAGACCGGCCATAAATGCTAGTTCATCTAATATTGTTTATTTTTCTTAGTTAACTTTACTGAAATAGAAGATTTTGTTACAGTATTCTACAATATTGTCGCAAGCGTGGCTTTTGTTCGTTATTTAAAACACAATATTTCAGATATACTTTATAAGTTTTTTATTTCACTCTACTGTTTAATTTTAACTCACAAACAGTTACTAATCAACTGTACTTTAATGTGAGTTTAATATTCTAAATTGTGTACCTCTCGCATTATTTAGAGACTTCAAACTGCCTTCACTATTCCAAAATTCATTCTTTGATTTCTTTCTTAGCCCTTCACCTAAATATGTCACCTCTGCTCCTGCACTTACCGTAATGATACTACTGGTAGCTACTTCCTGTATTGGGGTATGGATAATGACGATCTGACTGGTGTTTGTGGTATTGATTCTCGTGTACTTTGCCTTTCTTGTATTTATTTTTAGGATCTTCTAATCAATTTATTAGTGTCCATCTGATTCTTCTAGATGTTGAGTTCGCATTTTTTATTACTTCAGTTAATGTGCAGTTAAAGAGCACATACTTGTTTTATATCTAATTTTTATACTAGCTTTTTCATCGTTGTCGAATAATTTAATCAACCTCGGAAGTTCAAAAATAAAACAATTCGTTATAAACAACATTGCAAGCCTTATTTAGCTTTGAATAGATTATATTTCCAGATATAAAAAATGTGGTAGTAACCAAGTTTTTAGTAATCGTGACGGTATCCCCCTCTACAAAATGTTAGTATCAAGCATTAGTTCACCATAGATCTTCCGAAGAGTTAATTTTATGTGAATATCAACATCATGAACCATATCAGATCATTTATACAGATGCTGAAGTGTAATGGACCAAGTATTAGTTTCTGAGGAACGCCGCAAAGTACTGGCAGGACTTCTGAAATCTGTTGATTAGAAAACTCCGAATGAGTTGAGTAGCGGAGAGATAGAGAGGGCAAGCCTGTAGTTATTGATATTATTAAAAGCTTTGGAAAAATCAAGCAGTTCCAATACATTAATAAATTCCTTATCGAGTGTGCTTCTCGCAATTAAACTGTCCTTAGGATGATTTCACAATTGCCCATTTGATTAAAAATCTACTGTCCACTAAAAAATTTAGCATGTAGGAATAAATATAACTTTGTCTTTCCAGCACTTTGGAAAAGAAAGGAAGAATATTTATTGGCCGAAGATCATTCATATCAACAGGGGAGGATTTTTTCGCTACTGTAGCTATTTTCCCACTGTAGGGGAAAACAGAGCGAGTTAAACACGAATTTAGGACGCGCATTAAATGGTCGATAATTACGGGTAATAAGATTTTAAGAAAAAAGGAAAACAATTTATCGAGCCCATTTAATTTAGAATGAATCAACCGGATAGTATTAAATACTTCACACGAACTTACGGCCATGAAAGAAAATAAAGTTGATGTGGAGCTAATGGGGAGTATTTTGAATAGGAAGACCATTTGCGGGAGCGAGTAATCACACGTTGCTGTGCTGATAGGAAAAAGTGTTCAGTTTGTTAGGATCAAAATCGGAGCTGCAATTTATTGATTTACCATTGCAACCAGGCATCCTAAGATTACTCCAGAGTTTCTTAAATGGGATACTTGGAAGGCTAAGCAGATATGTATATTTCATGAACAGGCATTAGTTCTGCTTAGCCTTCCTTAATACTAGAGTAACTCAGTTAAGTGCCTTGTGTACTGGAATTTAATACGCCAATAAAGTTGATAATAATATTCCCTCTCCGAAATGAAAGAAGATGTTTAAATGTAAACCATGAAATTTGGCACATAATTTGGGTCTCTTGAGTGAAAGCTACATAGGTGTTCCAACGTTATTTTGTTTCATATGTAAATAGATCTGATGAACCAAATTCAAGTCAATAAATAAAGAACGCGGTTAATATTTTCCTCATTTTCATCAAAATCGAGTTTGATTTCTGGACAACGACCATAATTATTTTTGTGTTGTAAACGAAAACATTCAGTAATTCGATAGCTAATCATCTACAATTTTATACCTTCCTACTAATTATATATCACGTAGAGGTTTCTCTAGAAATTTTCTCAATAGATACTTTCTTAAAAGGTTATCGTTTTACGTGATCCATCTCCGATTTCGTTATTTGATTTGGAAACTTTCTAAAGAGAGATTTTTCTCTAGCACTCTACTTTCAGCAGAAAGTTCTGCAACACTTTCGAATTGAATACACATACGACAAAGCGGTTAAAAAGAAAATATTCCCTAGAGATGTGAAAAGTGTTATCTAATAGTGCAAAGAATTTCTCTCATATACTCAAACCATTCTATTTCCAAGTGAAAGTTGGTTTAAGCGTATATGTATGTATGTATTATAGACAAGAAATTTTCCGGATTTCTTACATTTTTCACGTATTTCAATCCCATTGAGAAAGGACTTTTCTATAGATCACTTTTTGTTTTCTTGTATAAAAAATATATCTAACTTCATACATATTCGCCAAGAGTTCTTCATTAAATTCTGTTCTATGAACATTTTAGACTAAACTTAACGACGTTCGTTTTCTATGGCACAACCCAAAGTTGATGATATTATTTCACAATTTTTTGCTTATTCTAAAACTTTTATTGCCAAAAGCTGATGGCATATGAAACCATGAAATATTACGATGAAAGTAGAGTTCAGCCATGGTCTTGTCTGAAGGAAAACATTTAACCTCGACATGTTCCAGCACTTTTATGGTATCTCAGAAGAAGTGTTGTACATCTCTTGGGAGTTACGTGAATGAATTTTTTACTTTAAGAGACAAAGCTTTTTTTCTACTTTATGTTTGTAGTTATAGTCTCAATATTTCTTATGTAATAAAACATGTTCAAGGCATGCATTTGAAATATTGTATGTGTTTAACCACGTGTACTAGATGCCGAAATCAGTTTAAATATTTTTTTATTTATGTTTGTACGTTTTGTTGAGATTTTTGTAAAGTTTAAAGCTTCATTTTTAGTGTTATAAATTTTGTAATTTCGAAGAATAGTTGGTTCCTTACATTTGAAGGGTACAGTAATGCAAGTAAATTTTCTTCTACATTAAGATAATCATAGTGCTGAAAGGACGAAAGAAATTACTTTAAGTTCTCCTTAGCGTATCAGTCTTCTACAAAAAGCTGATGGTAGCTACACTAGCAGCTTGGAAAAAAACAGTAAAGTTGTTATTACGAACTCATTTTTTCGAATCAATGACAATAGAAATAACGGTGAGGACCCGAATAATTAAAACTTGAATAAGGTCTTGAATCATACTAAAAGGCTTCTCTGGAGAATCTTCACCCCAAATAAGTTAAATGGGTCACCAGCTTTTCAAATCGCCTGGAGTTGATGGCATCTGTCCCGCCCTGCTTCAACAAAGGTTAGAAGAATTGTTACCGTATATAATCAAAGCCTTAAAGAGAGCTACACTGTAGGACTCCAGGCTCTGTACCAGCGATGTGGAGAGATATAAAGGTATAATTTATACCTAAGGGTGGGGCAGTCACTTGCATAGCCCAAGTCCTACCGTCCTATTAGTCTAACTTTCGTCTCCTCACAACAATAGATAAAATGTTACGTAACAGTGATGGTCGCGGAGGAATGTCCCTTTAGCGCTTGTGTGCTAATATAGTCCTATAAATACTAGTTTGACTAGAATGGCTTGATTTCAACGTAGTAGACGAGGACCTGCAGCTTAGCCTCTACCTAGCGGCTGTTGATGGGGTACTAGCTTAATAGTACGGCGAATGTTTGAGTAACTAAAGACTGCTGATGAGGTACTAGCTTGGTTAGGAATAGCTGAATTCTTGGGATTTAGTCTTGATGTTATAACTGTTTGCTATCATCAATTATAACCATACGGCTTGAGGTTGTCGAAACAACTGTAAGGTAAGGAAGCAATATGGCTACAGTCCCTACAAGAAGCAATATTGTCGACAGCTGCCTCATCTTTAGCCGCACGTGGTATATGCGTGTCCAAAATAGGTAAGTTTGGACTAATTGTGATGGAGTGATACCAAAACCTTCTACGAGAAGAACGGGATAAACCCAGAGACTTCCTATCACGTCCGAACTAATCTACGTCGTGTGAATAGTAGTGATGGAATGGTATCTTGTATCACCACCAAGTAGTTCAGAGCTAAAAAGGATCAAGCCAAATAAAGATTTCGGTCGACGACTGTGGTCTTTGACTAGTTTCCACAAGAGTAGTAAGTGACTCTTGTTGCTACTGGCCCAGGTAAAAATACCAGAAGGTCAATCCGACCCAATATCGACTTGACAACCAGTCCAATATAAACTAAGAGTTGAGTTAAGAGAGAGCTTAGGGTCCATGAGACAGTTCAAGGGATCTGGTGCTAACTGACGATTGACAAATTCTGGCTTTGATAATCAGGGATCTGCGAATGACATGGTCATAACAGTAACGCACAAACCTGATCGTGTAATCTCTGATTGAATGCAGAACGCCCTTAGCATAGCCCACAACTCATGCGAGACAATAGGACTTTTTGCCAATAATGCCAAAACTGTTATCATTCCATTCGCAAGAAAAAGGGAGCTTTTTTTTAGAAGCACCATCTCTTAGGGAACAGTAGTGGAATTCTTAAAGGCGGTCCTCGATAGCGGTCATAGTGCCAATATTGACATGCTGCAGACTTTCTTGCAGGATCTGGGGTCTTAAACCAAAAATGACCCAGTGGTCATATAAATATGTAATGTGCTGGAGTTGCTTGCACTGTATCAGCATTTTAATAACGAGGCCATCCTCAGCGAAATAAGATTGCAGGAGGAAATATTCTGAGCACAGGCAATCTAATTTTCCACCTGAAAGTCCTTTAAGAATTCCTACCATTCAATACGATTTTAGGAGGTATACTGCTGCATAGTCCCAAGCTACTAAAACTATTTGGTTGGTGACGATATTGCCTTTGTATGAAGCAGGAAAGACTATATTAGAAAAAGGAGATCTAATGGGGGCAAAATTAATGTAATAAAGCAGTTAGAAGGTAGTTGAAGCAAAGTTAACTTAAGAACAAGTTAGGAAGTAAGAACAGGTTTCCTTAACACTAGATTGCTTTTTAATTTCGTTTAAATAAATTGATGTCTATAACGATACAATTTCTTAAAATTTGGAGACTTTGTATACATGATATAAATGCATTTATTAATAGTGCTATTAACCTCCCCCCCGCCTATTCGTTTCTTATATATAATAAAATTAAAATTAATTTAATTTAATTCGTCGCTAGGTGGCTTGAATCTATACTAAATATCAATTTGTGTCTTGGCTGTACTGGTTTATGTCTTGAATGCACAATTGACTCTTGACTGGATTGTGTCTTCGATGTATCATTTGGCCTTGACTACGCCCTAGCGGAATTAGCCGGTACTATCAGCATGCCTTGGTTTTGCTGTTTTCTTGCTTCACCGTGGTGGACTTAAATTTAGGCTTTTTGATTATGGTTTTGCTGTTTTCAAGTGTTGCGTCTATATTTTGGCTTTGGTATTGAATTAATATTAGTAATAATTAAAGTTAACACTAGGATATTTTTGATCATGCCAATGGATTCTAGGTGGTGTGGGGTGGTGGTATTAGTTCTAAAGGGGATGAAATTTTCATCAGAAATCCTCTACGGGCTTTGGTTTTCGAGATATTAGCGACATTTGTTCAAACTAAAAATTGGCAATTAGCTAATTGGCATTTATATAATTAACAATTAGCAATTAACTAATTGGAAATTAGCAGCTCTGGTGTGATGAGTTTTATTGGAATTCTCATTAAATAAACAAATTAAGGTAATATCAACACTTGCAGATAACAAATATGAGGCATATTGAGCCAATTTCAGGAAATCTCTCCTCAAATCTTTCTACATGTAAACCAATTTAGGTAATATCAACCCTTCATTTAACCCTGAAATACTCGCGCAATGGGTTTTTGTATACAATGAAAATAATTTATGATTGATTGAAGCTGTAAATATATCTAATATAAACTAATAGAAAAATTCAAGTTAAAGGTAAAAATATGGTTGCTGGTGTTGATTCCATTTCTTTTGTTGAAAAAAACGTTACAACTATAAATAACATACCAAATTAAATTTAATATCTATTCACATCAAAATGATTATTTATTTCTAAATCTTAAGTTATAAACTTTTTCCCTATATTTAAAATTGGCGTGAATATGAGTGAAGTTCTATGTATCCTATCTTGGAAACGAAAGTGGTCCAGAGCATATGTCTCCCAAGGTCCTTTTCTGGGCTCATTTTCAATTATATAAACTTGTGGAGCACTAGTACTAAATGTAACTTTCATTAAAACTAATAATTTAGAAATATTAATAATAAACAAGTAAAAAAGCTAGAATTGGTCTAATACCAATTCTTATGATACCCTAGATGAATGCCCGTATGAAATTTCGTATGATCACCCATTTGAGCAATTTTGATTTTTTGCATTGGTTTCTAGCATATATTTCTAGAACGGCTCGTCGGACAGGAAAAATGATTATCACCAATTTTATAGGATTTTTTATTCTGAAGAAGCCTTTAGTACAATAAAAATGTCTAGGACTGATCGTTTTCAAAGTATATGTAAAAAACAAAAAAATTTATATGGCAACACCAAGAAGGGGTTGCCCGATTTAGTCCATTTTTGAAATTTTATTTGCTATTACTATGAAAACACAATGTACTGCATTTCAGTTTTCTATGTCGACGTGTTCTCAGGTAGTCTCCAAATATATCGTGGAAAACGAAATTTTTGTATGGCAACCCCACGAAGGAGGTCCCCGCTTTGTCTCATTTTCGAACTTAATTTTACTTTTTTTTTATGTCCGTGTACAAAATTTCAGCTTTCTAAGTGAACGCGTTCTCGAGTTATCGTGCGCATGGACGGACGGACGGACGGACAGACGGACGGACAGACGGACATGCAAAACTCAAAATAACTTTTAATTTTATGCGAGGGTGTCCAATCCATTTTGCTCTACCATCATTATTTCTGTGCGTTACAAACGGAATGGCTAACTTAGTATACCCTATAGATTTCATCTAGGGTATAAAACTAGTTTCACATTATTAACTTTTATTTATCGGTTATAATATGTATTTGTATACAAATTTTCGTCATGCTGAACAAATTCAATTTTGTATGAACGTCCGATTGCTCCTTTATTAATTACATAGTAATCTCCCCTGATGTTTATTTCATTCAAAGAATCCTCTGAAATTCTGCTTTACCTCAAAGGAAGAAAAAGATGGTAGTTTTCCAACTCGAGAACCACACGATCTCCAAATGCAGTTTTACATCGCTTTGCTGCAACAACCTTATATTCCTGGCCCTGCTCCATTTGGGATGCATTCAGGGTTGGTGAGTACTGCTCCAGCTTTAGTTCATCATTGCGTCAGCCATTATTTTAGTCTAATTCGTTGTTGCTTCCTTGAATTCCAAAATGAAACAGACAGTGAATCTGATTCAGCTCCTCAATTTATAGGCATGCTTCCAAAACAAGTTTAATCCTGTTGTAGACAAATTTATCAGCACTTGATTTAATAAATGAATGACTCATTTTTTTCCATAATGTAATTTGATCTCACACTTCCTGTAAGCAACCCAATTCCATGATTTTTTTGTTGCAAACCAATCGAAGCGTTTCACTGGAATTCGTATAAAGTAAACAAATTTTCACATCCTGTTGTAAACAAATTTAAGCAATATCAGAACATTAAGTCCGCGGAAAAAATAAATAAAAATTGAATTTACAATTTACTTGTGCGCTTTCATCGTTACTGGTTAATGCCAGCTGAAAGCAAACGTGGCTTAGTAGGCTAGTTACGAATTTGATAAATGCAAGAGGGAAAATCATATGTCTCGTTAGCTCAGTGGTAAGAGCAGTCGCCCGGCCAGCGGAAGGTCCCGGTTTCAAACCCCGGACGAGGCGGTTGTTTTTTCTTCTTGTATTTATAAATTCGATTTAGAATCGTTAAAAATAAAAGTTCTTAAAATTCTTCTTTCTCCATCATTGACCGATTCTAACAAGTGTAGGTTCGATTCCCGTCCGCGGGAAAAATAAATAAAACATTAAGTTGAATGATTCATGTTTATTCTTTTCATGTAATTTGATATCACACTTCCTGTGGGAAAAATTTTATTGTTCCAAAAATTTTACCGATCGAAACGTTTCATTGGAATTCGCATAAAGTAAACAAATTTTCACATTTTCTTTTTATTTACATAAGAAATTTTTGAAATGCATTCATGTAAACAATCTTATTTGTTATCATAAACATTTGCAAATTCGACCAGCAGAATAAAGTAATCAAATTTAAGGAATTAATTTAGTGATTTATGTTTTTTTTGTTTATCGTGTAATTCGATATCATTTCAGCCTGTAACCAAATTGTTGGAATTCATCCTGTGCAATGATTATTGTAGCAGCAGGAGCATCAGTCAATCTAAGTGAGTCTCAGTGTTAGTGTCTAATAAAAAGTTAAAAATGTCTATCACAGTTGTAAATGAAAGTTTTTCATTAATTAAGAAATTCCGAGAAGATGTGTTGAAGTGTTTATGTGATACAAATTCTGTGAATAAAATAATATTGTTAAAGAATGCGACAAAAACATTGATAAATTTCAAGCAGCATTCCAGAAGTGCAATAAGAATGCTAGGAAACGACATTTGGACAGCAGCTGTATTAATCAAATTAAATCGTTTAATCAAATCTCCCCATAGAGGTGGAGGAATTAATCAACGAGTAATAAGAAGTGATTTTGTTAAGTGGGAAGAAATAAAAACAGCGTTCGCAGGTAGAATTAGGGTAGGTGTTATCGTAAATATAAGCAACCTAGATCGTAAGCTGTTTATGAAAGAAGCCTCCAAATTACTTACTCGCCGCATTCAGAATACATTAAAACAACAATTTCATATTAAATTTGCTACAACCTTTTGCGGCGAATTTATTAAAAAACTGGTGATAATGAAGTTATTAAAGACATAAAGAGTATTTCCAAGCAACAACTGCTCCAATCAGTGCGGTCGAATAATTAAGTGAATGGTGCAAATTAAATATTTATGATCCAATACTCACTCAACTAGAAGAGTTTCAAGGGAAAGATAGTGGTTGAGCACTGCATGCAGTAATACATTTAGCGGTACATATCAACAAGTTTGAGCCGGTTCGAGGATAGTTTTATATACCTCTACCAAAGCAGATTGCATATGAGAAAGCTTGCATTAATGTGCAAAATAATGATGAAGCATGCTTCGCGTGAACAGTAACATCAGCGCTATATCCTGCAGGAGCAAATGTTTGCTCCGATAGGACCTCATCATGTCCACATTATTCAACTGTACTTAATTTAACTGGGATAACTTTTCCCATGACACTTAAGTAAACTACACAATTTAAATCGATCAATAAACGTATTCATCCTAGAGAAAGAGTGTTCTTTCACCACAGTTCCAGTTAGACTTACCAAACACAGGATGAGGCGACATGTAAATCTCTTAATGATACAAGATGACTATGATAATGCTGCAATGGATGACGATCACATGGATGACGATGATGATGATGATGCTGGCAGATATCATTTCTGCTGGATTAAAGATCTTTCGCACCTCGTATCGGGGCAAACTTCAAAACATAAGTCTATTTTGTGTACATGTGATAGATGTTTGTTCTACTTTTACTCTGAAGAAAAATTATCATCACACTCCTGAATGCGAGAAGCAAAATGATTGCAGGATTATGTTTCCATCAACGGAAAAGAAATGGCTAGAATATAAGAATTATAACCATAAGAATGCAGTACCATTTTGTGTGTATGCCGATCTTAATATTGAAGCCGATTCAGGAAAATGATCAGAATACACAGCGAATACAGGAACATGAAGTTCAAAGCATAGGATTATATTTCCATTGCAAACATGATGCTTAGCTCTCATATTACAGAGTATATAGAGGCAAGAATTGTTAACAATGATTTGCATTAGAATTGCAAAAGATTACATCTATAGCTGTACAGGAAAAGCTGAACATCAGACCAATGCAGCCACTGACTACAGGGGAGCGGCATTCGCATGTGGAAAATACTTGCTCCCATATCTGCAAAAAGACGTTTGAAACCGGTTAGGAACGAGTCCGAGACCATTGTCATTTAACAGGTAAATACTGAGAATCATAATTCAGTTCATTTTTTTCATAATTTCTTTTAACAGGAAAATACCAATAGCCAGCACACATTTGTCACAATTTATCCGGATATGATACCCATTTCATAATTAAGGATATAGCAACATCTTTCCCAGGAAAAGTTGATCTCTTACCAATAAACAAGGAAAGATATATCTCATTCATTCACCAAGCACATGGAAGGCAGTCACATAAAATTCAGATTCATCGATTCCTTCCGTTTTATTGCAGAATCTTTAGATAAGCTATCGTCATTGCTACCGATGGATGAACTAAATACTACAAGAGCAGTATGGTAGGGATTGGATGAAAACAATATTAAACTTCTTACGCGCAAAGGTGACTTCCCATACGATTTTATTGATGACTGGGATAAATTGGATTTCCGGTGCTTGCCAACACAGGAAGCATTCTACAATAAACTGATGAGATAGTACTATATCTCCTGAGAACTACAATCCTGCTGAAAAGGTCTGGCAAACATTTGAAATACAAACACTTGGTGAATATTCAGATCTATACCTTAAAACTGATGTTCTCCTATTGGCAGATGTGTTTCAGAACTTTCGAGAAGTGTGCATGAAGACTTACAATTTAAATCCATCAAATTATTACACCATGCCAGACCTAACATGGGATGCTATCCTAAAATACACCAAAGTGAAATTAGAGCTGATAACCGACGTAGATATACTGCTATTCATAGAGAGGTATCAGTCAATGCTCAAACAGATATAGTAAAGCAAATTATAAATATATGGATGATTTAAAGCCTAATGAGAAAGAAAAATACCAGATGTATTGTATTAGTATGATGTGAATAACCTATATGAATGGGCCATGTCACAGCATTTACCAACCAGAGGATTCAAATGGTTTGATATTCCCAATATTGACGTTTTCAAAATTCCTGATAATTCTCCAACTTGATACATATTCGAAGTCGACTTGGATTATCCATCTACATGATAAGCATAAGGACTTACCGTTTTGCTCTGGGCATGCAGCACCACCTGGAGCAAAATTAGAAAAGCTTTTGACAACATTACATCCTAAAACAAAATATGTTATACACTACCAAATTTGAAGCCTTGCTTATCACATGGCCTCAACCTGAAAAAAGTGCACCGGGTTCTTCAATTCGACCAATCAGTTTGGCTTAAACCATATATTGACTTAAATACCACCAAACGGAAGCAGGCTACAAGCGACCATGGAAAATGTACACAAGTATAGCGATATTAAGCTTTGCGTTAAGTGGGAAGGTCGCTATGGTGCAAAAGCTCGGATTGCGGCACCCAAGTCCCACAGTGCAACGATATTTTATGAGAATTTAGTTGCTGTGGAATTAAGGCGACTCAAAAGCTTATTCAATAGATATGTCGCTATGATTTCCACTACAGTTTTATGCAGCATGAATTTGGAGATAAATGTAAAGCCATGAATACAGATTCTCTAATATATGAACTTGAAGTGAAAAATGCATATAAGTTTATGGCCGAAAATATAAACAAATTTGATACAAGTGATTATCCAGAAAATAATCAGTTCAATTTGTCGCTCATGAATAAAAAGATTGCTGGGCTAATGAAGGATGAGCTGAATGGGAAAATCATGAGCGAATTTGTAGGCTTTTGCTCGAAAATGTACAGTCTGCGTATAAACGATGGTAAAACTGTAAAAAAAGCAAAAGGAGTAAAGACTAATGTAGTCCAGAGGCATATCAATTTCGAGGACTACGTCGAATGTTTGGATATCAAGCGAATATTAACATCTAATCAGAGCTCCATACGATCTCATAACCATAGCGTGTACACTGTCAGTCAAAAGAAGATTACATTGAGTTCTTATGATGATAAGTGACATATTATGAGCGGAACGATGGATACTCTATCATGGGGAGTTACTCCATTTCATCAGATCAACAAGTGACAACCGCAGAAAGTATCTAAGTCTAGTGTAAATAATAAAAGTATTATAGTTTTAGTTTCATTTATTAAAGTAATTTGTTTTAATTGCATTATAGAGACATATATAAATCTAAAATAAGGTATTATAATTATTATTATTATAAATTTATTTTAAATTATGGTATAGTTGTTTTTTCAAGAAATTATAAAACATCTTTGTTATTAATGCAAGAAATTTGTTTTGATGAAAATCCAAACCATTTAACGTAAGCTTTATCTCCACTCTTCTTTAAGATTTTCTCTACGAGATATAGGTTTGTGAATTTAACTTTCAGCAGCTCCAATCCGTAGATGCCTCTTGTGATTGGATTTCCTTGATAATCTTCCAGCCGATATGTGATAGGATTTGTATTTTGAACTTTAATAATTTTAAAAATCTCAGCTGTCGAGTTTGGTGTATAGCCTTTCTCAAATATATGCTTGTATTTGCTGATGCGTACAAAATCTCCAACTTTATACTTTGCGGGAACTTTTATGTGATTGTATACAGTTGAAAGCAGTTGTTTCTCATTGGAGGCGTTGATATCACGTGGTCTCATTTTTGTAGTTCGATGTATTTTTGAGTTGTATTCAGTGAGTAGTTTTTTTACCATACCAATCCACTGATAAGTTCCATTAAAATTGAATTCCTTCCACATCATATCCTTCAGAGTTCGTTTATATCGTTCCACTATTGATGCTTTGAGGAAACTGTACTTAGAGTAATGATTAATTGCATGGTTCATCATCAAATTTTTAAAGCGGCAGCTCCAATTCGTAGGCTGTTGTAAAATTCCTTTCCATCATCAGTCTGCAGGTTTTTAAGTATTCGTCCCTCGCTTAATATAGATTGCATGGCATCTCTTACTTCTATACCAGTTTTTCTTTTAATTGGAATTGCCCATGCGCATTTCGAGAAGGCATCAATGACTGTCAACACTTGTTCACATATTTGTAGGGATCCATTTCAACAAAGTCTGCCTGGCACAAGTCATCTAGTCCTTTGATGATCACACGACGCCGTTTTAATTTTGTTCTCGCTGGTTTGTTCAGCTCATTTATCACTTGTCTCCTACTCATTTGGTGTCAAGTCTTTCTTATTTATTACTGAAGTAAACAGATAGCTTTCAATCTTTGCGATTTCATCACTGATATATAGCGTTAAATTTGTCACCTCTATATTAATAGTTTTTCTTATTTCTGCAACAATTATTTTAATTTTCTTGTCAACATAGTCTTTGGTAGTAGCATCATCAATTTCAAGGGGCTCACCACGTCGTTTTATACGCTTTGAGTTTATTTCGTAGTCGCCGTTTATCGTTAAATTAAATCCAATACCCCGCTCTCCTTGTTCGCCAGCTTCATCCTGAGCTCCTTGTTTAACAGCTGGCCCTTGAGTTCCTTGTTCACTGGCTGATCCCTGTTGGTCCTGGAGGTCAACGTTCACCTGCTTTCCCAAGATATCCTCGCTTAGAGAAACGTCCAAACTTGTCGACGCTCATCTGTAGATTGTTTAGAAGTATGGTAATGGAGTAGTACTTAAACTATAATATCTGCTTCTCGCAACTCCTCCAGGATAGATACAATTTCATTGTTGTGACTGATGTTTTGATGCCATTAGAAGGCGCAGCCTATCCACGAATTCATTTGGGTCATCCCAGTAAATGTGATCAATGTTTTCCTCAGACAAACGCATTAGTCCCATGCCTTTATTCTGTATAAGTTTACTTATTATAGCTCTATCCTTAGCCGCTTTAGTACCCCTTATTCGGCATCTTCGGCACAGTCACGTTTATATGCATTGGTATCTCTCACAATAGATCCAAAATTAGCTAAATCCTCTTTAGTATATAGACTTTTTACAGGATCTTTCATAAATAGCAGCTCACATAGCCCAAAGCTGTTTTATATGTCTTCCTTTTGATAACAGTAACACCCTCATCATCAACATCGAACGTTGAATTACCAATTCTCCACTTATGTCATCATAGTAAACTAGATAGGTTTAGGCAATCTTAGGACTATTATCAGTGAATAGCTTTAAATAGTTTGAAACTATGTATACAGACGTATGCAAAGAGGTGCTAGGAGACCTTCCTATCAATGTTCTTGAATGTTTGGGTGTTGCGAATTCTTCTTCAGATGTTAAAGAGTAATCTCGATAATTGTTAGGTGTGCTTCTAGCCTCCATTTTAACATATTTCCGTTTAGGAGGGGTAAAAGGCTCCACAATCTCATTGGCTTCTTCTTCTTCTTCTTCTTGTTTTACATCTTTTGGCTCGAATTTGGTTATATACGGCGGCTCGCATTTGGATCTTCTAACAAACTCTTCTAAGGGTTTAGTGATCGGCTTAAAAGTTTCTTCAAGTGGAGCTTCTGCTTCAATCCTTTCCGTCTTTAGGGCTTTAAATTTCCTTCGCACTGCATTCCTAGTCTTGATAATTTCTTTTAATAGATTTCCACTCATCTTCGATATTAATTGAATAACAGCTTAACAGCTTTTCGAAAAGGTGTGATAACAGGTGAACAGCTTTTCGAACAGGTCTGATAGCACCTTAACAGCTTTTCAAAGAGGTCTGATAACAGGTGAACAGCTTTTCGAACAGCTCTGATAACAGGTGAATAGCTTTTCGAACAGCTCTGATAACAGGTGAACAGCTTTCTGAACAGGCCTGATAACAGGTGAACAGCTTTTCGAATAGGTCAGACAACAGCTTTAATCCACTTAATAATAAGCAACTTAGCAGGTCCACAGGCTTCGACGTGCTTTCGGCTGAGTTACAACTTCGACTTAAGGTGTCAAATTCTTTACGGTAGCGCCCCTTGTTTAATTAGCTGTCCTTATCAATCATCAGGAAACCATATTCGTCCTTCCAACACTCAGTACAGGCTCTTCGAAACTTATCGAACTTCATGTCTGTGTTCACATGATCATTATAGATATGTTTCAAATTCAAGACATCTTGCTTGAATAAGATGATTAAATTAGCATTGTCACGTATTAAATGCTTTGGTATATGCGTATATATTTGACAGAGATAGAAGCTGTCTATACCTTCGTGACGACCCATTCAAAATTAGGATCGCACATTATCTTGCTTTTCACAAATAAACACTGAATGTGATTTGGCTTCCTCTGGTGGTAGAACGTCGCAGTTTCTTGAGAATGTACAATACTCGCTTCAAGTATTCATACTTTGGTTGATGTAAAGCTTTTGAATATATGTAATTATTTTCATATCTCAGACCATTGGGATGTTCCAGCAAACTTATCATAACAATAGTTTTTCCACAATTGGATGGTCCAACAATGATGCTCCTTATACAATTAGGTAATCGGGAGCCATGCTTCTTTTTACCTTGATATCAGCTACATCAGCATTTCGAACAGGAAAAGCTTGTTGTTGTTTAACAAACCGCATATTGAAGACTAACGGGATTCCTATAAATAAACCTGTTTATATTACATTACAACAGTAGCATTGGAACCTTATAAGATGCCGGATCACAAATCGAAATGCTCCATAAATGTATAGCTTTGAAAGGGGGCAGACGACTATTAAATTCAATCATCAACAAATTACCTGTAGAATTATATCTGCCGGGATACAAGTAGGGGAAGGGGGGGGGGCAAAACCGTGTACCGGGGCAGAATCGGGCGTTACGCTTTTTGCGAAAATGAAAGATATTTAATGAGCATGGTCCTCAGTATTGCGTCAGCCGTGCTCTTGGACACATCTCTGTTGAACATTAGCCTCGTTCGGCAAGTTTTTTATACTTCCTTGCACAAAACCGGTTTTGAGAGGTAAGCGATCTTTTTTTTATGTGTTTTTGTTTTGCCTGCACTCATAATTAGAATCGTTCTCTGATCGTAGCACACAGCTAAATCCATTATTGGGGCGTGTATTTTTATAATAAGTTTGTGTTAGTACGCACAAGAGTGTTTTATACTGTTTTATGAACTTTCTTTCGACAACAGCCTGTGGGGCAAAATCGGGTTGTGTATACCCGGTTTTGCCCCAAAGGGGAAATTTCCCATTGTCCGATTATACTCCACTGATTTTCCTGCTTTTGTTATTGCTACTGTAATCCATTATTACTAACAATAAATTTTAGATGGTACGGAAGTATGTTAGGAAAACGCAACGGCAGAATTGGTCGGAGAATAGCATGCAAAGTGCTATCGATGAAATATTGAGTGGTAAAATCGGATTTAAGAAAGCCGCCCAAGCGCACAACGTTCCTCAATCAACATTAGAAGATAGGGTGAGAAAAGTGAAACAGGGTGTGATATCCATCGATAAGGCTGCGAAGAAAGGTAGAGAAAGCTTATTCTGTTTATTATTTATTTAGCAAAAACTAAAGTAATATTCCTTCACAAAGGTATGGGAAAATTCAAAACTGTTTTTACAGCAGATCAAGAAGAACAGCTCAAGGATTATTTAAAAACAATGGAGGCAAGATTATTTGGGCTGACTACAAAGGACCTGCGACGTTTGGCCTTTGAGCTAGCAGAAAGAAACCATCTTACACATAATTTCAATCGGCAGGAAGGTATGGCGGGTTCTGATTGGCTTAAAAATTTCATGAAACGGCATCCTACTTTATCACTTCGAGCTCCTGAACCAACATCGGCCGCAAGAGCTATGGGTTTTAATAAGCCAGCGGTGGATAGCTTTTTTAAACTTCTCTGTGAGCTTATGGACCAATACCATTTTACCCCCGACAAAATTTTTAATGTAGACGAAACGGGAATATCAAGCGTTCCGAAAAGTCAGTCAAAAATAATTGCTGAAAGGGGTCGTCGCCAAGTCGGTGTTTTGACTTCAGGTGAAAGAGGCCAGCTCATAACTGTTGAAATTTGTTGTTCCGCTGCCGGCCACTTTGATCCACCTTTAATGATTTTCCCTAGGAAAAGAATGAAAGATGAGCTAAAGGACGGAACACCGCCGGGGACAAAAATAGTGTGCCATGAAAGTGGGTGCATGCAGGCTGAAATATTTGTGCAGTGGTTGAAGCATTTCTGCAAACACATAAAACCATCAGTTGACGATCCCGTACTTTTATTGCTAGACGGCCATGCGACCCACACCAAAAACTTGGAAGCGATTGATTGGGCGCGAAAAAATGGGATTATTTTGTTGTGTTTTCCCCCACACTGCACGCATCGCTTACAACCCTGCGATGTAAGCTTCATGGGACCACTAAGCGCATATTACAGCCAAGAAGTTAAAATTTGGCTTCGTAATAATCCTGGTCGTGTTGTTACTCAATACCAAATTGGGAAACTCTTCGGTACTGCATATTCTAAAGCAGCTACTCTTCAAATTGCTATTTCAGGCTTCCGGAAAACAGGAATTTGTCCAACGAATCCCAACATATTTTCTGACCATGACTTTTGTCCTGCCGAAACAACTGACAATGTGCTACCTGCTGCTGTTTCTACTGTTTGTGCAAAGGAAGTTCCTCCCACTACGTCAGACCGAATGAATTATACTGAACCGAATAATCGTCGCATTTCAGTGGAAGAATTAGTCATCGATCAACAACCATCAACCCCGTCAAGACTTTCTAGATTGCAAAGTTCCGTGGTTTCTTCAAGACCAGGACCTTCGGGGTTGAAACCCCAGCTTTCATCTCCGAAACCGGGACCTTCTGGCCTACAAAAGAAATTTGTGTCTCCCGAAGATATTTCTCCTATCCCAAAGGCTACCAGGATGAAGATTTCGAAGAGAAGAGGAAGAACGGTGATATTAACCTCCTCCCCGTATAAGACAGAGCTTCAGAATAATTTAGCACAGAAGAATAAACGCAGTAAGGCTAAGGTCACAGAAAAAGATGACAATTGTTTATATTGCCAAGAGCAGTATTCAACAACCAAAAAAACAGATGGATGGATTCAATGCCTTGCTTGTCGCCTATGGGCACACGAAAGCAGCACATGTTTAAAAGAAGAAGATTTGAGCGACTTTAAATGCGATAAGTGCACAAGAACTACTAAGCCCGGTATTGCCCCATACGGCACACGATCCTGCCCCATACCCCGGGGCAAAACCGATTTTTGAGACTGAAATGTTTCTTTTTAAATTTGTGACTGAATTGTTTTTTATTTTTTACTTTTTTGTCCTGTAAACATTGCTACAGAATGTGCAAATAAAACTGCATATCCAAAATAAAAAAACAATGATTTTCTCAATATCTATAACGAAATACCTCTTAAGTACCCGATACTGCCCCCCCCCCCTTCCCCTACTGTGCGCCAGGAACAAAGTTACAACAAAGATTAGCGAGAGGAGATCCGGGCATGAGTACACTGGACGCAGCTTGCAAGGAACACGATATAGCAGACTCGCGACATAAAAATAGAACTGATCAACATATAGCTGATAAAATATTAGCTGAAAAAGCCTGGCAGCGTGCAATATCTACGGACGCAAATTTGAGTGAACGTGCCAGCGCCTGGTTTATAATAAACGCAATGAAGGCTAAAATTAAGATGGGTATGGGCCTTAAGATCAAAAATAAGCGTCAACCCACATTCCGAGATGCAGTACGAAATGCACGTAAGGTTTTAAAAGTAAAAAAACCAAAAGACTTGACGGAGCTAAAAAATAGCTCTTAGTGCAGCTAAAAATATTGTGAAAAGAAAGAAAAATCGATTAAAACTCCACGAGTGATTTCTGTACCAACGTTTGGTGGGGCACTTCCGTTCCTGATCCCGTTGTTTGCTGGGCTTTCGGCATTGACAGCAATATCGGGAGGTGCAGCAGGCATAGCTAAAGCAGTGTATGATACCAGTGCAGCAAAGTCAAAATTGGAAGAAAGCAAAGGTCATAACCAAGCAATGGAAACTATAACGGTTGGTAAAGATGGAAATGGGCTGTTCCTGAAACCATACAGATAAGAGCTTGGGCTATATCTATAACTTCAACCAAAACACTATTAAAGGCGCTACCCAAATGACCACTAAACGAGTTAGATCTTCAGAAGTATGCCACACACTTGCCACACTTCAGAGGAGTATTAACGCGAGATAATCTACCTAAAAAACCATGGAAGCAAGAAATCGGTAATGTTAACTCGGACATCTCAACTGGAGCAGGTACACACTGTGTAGCGTACTGCAAGAGAGGTGATAATATCGAATATTTTGATAGCTTTGGCACACTCCAGCCAAAAAGGGAGCTCATAAACTACTTGGCTAGTAATATAACGTACAACTACAGTTCTTATCAGAATTATGATGCAGTGAATTATGGTCACTTATTTTTAGAGTTTTGATATGATTGTTATAGCCAATAATTATTATCTATATTAAAATTGTGACAGTTCATTATCAACCGCAATGTCATTAACACTAACTCTCACGGGAAATTCATCTCCACTCATTGCTGAGTACTTTCCACCGCTGGAGCTAGCAACGGATTATGTTTGTGGATTAATTGATTTTCAAACATACAACTCTATACCCAATATTGATGTGAGCAATAATCTGGTTCATGTAGGAAATGTGGTTGTTAGGATACCTGTTGGATCCTATGAAATTGATACTTGGATAAAGAAGGGATAAGATAAAGGTTACGATAAAGGTTAAAAATATTACATTGAAGAGTGAAGTTAAGGCAACTGAAGAAATACATTTTGAAAAATAGATCCATAGCTCCTCTACTTGGATTCAGTGAAAGAAACTTAACTGCTAATATAGTGCATACATCAGAGTTGCCAGTCAACATCACTAAAGTAAATACTATACGCATCGAGTGTAATATTATATCAGGATCATTCTTCAACAATACAGAAGTACACACTCTCCACGAGTTTTCTCCGAACGTGGGGCCGGGGTATAAAATAGTGGAGGTACCCAAAAATGTAATCTATTTGCCTGTGAACACCAAATATATAAGTTCTCTAACATTGAAGCTCCTCGACCAAGATGGTGTCTTAATCAACTTCAGAGGAGAGACTATAACCATCAGGTTACATTTGAATGCAGCATGTTAATATACAATAATGAAAAATACGAACTCGGAGCAGACAAGATCATTAGTCAACGGACAACCTTAAAGCAGTCAAGACCTACATTAGCACCTGCAAATACAGCATATTTATAATCGATAGGCATAACGCTGAAAAAATGAATAAAGGAATACTAGATATTGCACTAGACGCTCGCTTTGACAGTGTTACAAAATTTGAACATCACT
Source organism: Dioctria linearis (assembly GCA_963930735.1). Taxonomy (NCBI): domain Eukaryota; kingdom Metazoa; phylum Arthropoda; class Insecta; order Diptera; family Asilidae; genus Dioctria; species Dioctria linearis. Next base: position 62,743,467 of record OZ005743.1, read on the forward strand.
CCACCATTTCTAACATCATTTAAAAACAGCGATGAAATCCGTATCTCTGTACAGCATCATCTTCTACCCAGTAGGAGTTTTTTTTACATTAAGCGGTCTCTTACAAAGCTAGATGAAACCGTTTCAGCAACCGCAAAATTAGCTAACAACGCTTTATCTTTTCTTTTTTAGGAAATACGCTATGAATTAAATGGAGTGGAAATCGACCGTACAATAAATCTTGGGGTTACTACAACATTAAAAAACTACGTATCATTAAATGCAAATATAAACAGTTGGTCGCCAGATTCATCCGTTATACCAGCCAATGGTCTGTTCAACTATTGTGTACCTCTGAAATATTTATTGAGATTCGCTGAAGTTTACAAGAAAATTCTTATAAATTCCAAACATGAACTCATATTGATCCCTAGCAGGACAGGTGCTAATGCCATTATATCACCCACAGATGAGGTGCAAATTGAAATTACCAAACTTCAGTGGAGCATTCCGCATGTTACAGTATCCGATGAGGAAAAGCTGTAACTATTTAGAATTATCGGGAGAGGTCGCCTGATACAAATACCATTCCGCACAGCTGGGACATCAAACCTGGTCAGTTAAGACTTCCACTCAACTGGAGAAACCTCGATTTATCATCTCAGCATTACAAACGAATCGAAGGAACGATAAAACCAAGGATGCTAGCAAGTTTGATCACTGCAAACTCACTGATGTTACAGTTCATTTGAACTCAGAATTATATCCCTAGGATGACTCGAATCTGAAATTCGACCAGAATACATACGCATTGCTGTATGACATGTATATAAAGTTTAAACAATCATACTATGGACATCAGTATCAGCCGTTCCTCACATGGGAGGAGTTCAAGACCAATGCTCCGATCGCTGTCATTGATTGCTCACATCAAAATGAAACAATAAAAACTGGACCTGTTGAGATAAGGCTAGAATTCAAGACATCTGAAAATATCCCGGCTAATACAACAGCATATTGCCTGCTTCTACACGATAGAATAGTGGAATACAGTCCGCTTACAAGTGAAGCTAGAAAGTTAAATTAAGAAGATGGCTGCCATCGTAGACGTTTAAGGATTCAAAACGAGCCTCAATGAATTTATCACTAAAGAACTGGCAATTTTAATCAATGAAAACCAGATACAACACTTTGTATTTCAATCCCCGTTCAGATACAAAGATTTGACTTCTACAAAAAAGAGACAATTAAAATGGCTTCAGCACAATTTTCATGGATTCCGCTAGGATGATGGCTATATACCGTATCACAAGCTGTATACTATAGTTGAGAAACTGTTTCGAAACAAAACCATATATGTAAAGGGAGCTGAAAAATTTCATTGGATGCAGAAGATAGTTGGAGAGGGTGAAATCATTATCAACTTCGAAGATGAATACAGCTGTGGAAAACTAATCGACACAAATCCGCCATCTTGTCAAGTTCATATTGGACAATGTGCGATAAGAAATACTGTTGTAATAAGAAATTTTATTGGTAATAAAAGCAAATGTTTATAACACGTAATACCTTTCAATACGCATACCCTAGACCCAATAATAATTTGCTAACAGAACATCAAGCCAAGGTGATGTCATGTTGTGAAATGCGAATGATGCTGATATCTACAACTTCCCTGTTAAGAAAACTTATTTAGGTGCAGCACTTGAAGACAGCAAAACCAAGATGGGGTCATGCTGATATCTACAACTTCTCCTTTCAATACACATAACCTAGACCTGTTGTGACTCAGGTACCAATGCCCTAAATCACAACCATAAGGTCAATACATCAATATATTGTCCTATACAATATATTGATGTACCTCATAAATGACCCTGAAAATGAAAAATTATTTCATTTTAAAATTTCAATCAAAATTTAAAATGCATTTAGAAATGCATTCCCACAGTATAACAAAATGTGATTTAGCATAAATTGCATTTTGTTATCAGGCACACATTTCACTCACACGATATGCACACTTACCTATGTAACGTTTTCACGATTGGTCCAACTGTACCTTACCAATCATCAATCACACACAAACAATAAGAGTTTTAACAACAAACACTTTAATTATTTATTCTTCTTTAATATATATATAATTCACGATAACTTGTTTTTTAAATCTTTTTCTTATAAAATCATTATTTATCACTGACCGAAATTACTTCTTGTCTCGATACAACTTTTTGAAACTTACTCACTACAACAAACTCAGCCGACTTACTCACTAACTGTTAACCTACTTCTACTCAGCTCCAAGTTTATTACATACATATCATAAAAAATTCTTATTCTACAGAAATAAACAAATTGCTGCACATCGTCATCACCTCATTAATTCACTTTGCAATTAAACATAAAATGAATTAATCATCATTTTCCATATTTCACTTGGAACCACTTCTGGTATCGATATGTTGTGACATTTGATCCGACTTACGTTTTGCAAAGTTATTAATGCAGGTCAGATTTTTTATGTCACAACAAGTGAAATGGTGTTACATGGTTTTATGATGTTGTGATGATGACTATGTGAAGCAATACCGTAACACCTACATACAGTGTCTGCTTACTTTTTTTCCGTATGTACTATGTACATACGTACATTACCTACTTAATCCAATCTAATTGTATGTACATGCATACATACAATTATCAAAAACTATTCGCGCCCTCTTAAAATTAATATTTCAAGACGGGCGCACAAGTGCATATCGGATTACAGTTTTGCATTGATGCATATAGCTCGCATCAAAGAACTTTTGCATTTTCTCATGTACGTTTTTTCAACGTCGGTCGTGAGAAAACAATAAAAAGAAAAAAGAGCTTTTGAAGCGATCATGGGTACCTGGGTGCAATTTGCTCAAACCTCGGGGAGTTCGCATTTTACAACCGTCGAGAAAAACACGTATCAGTACTTGGTTCCTCCGAACAGAAAAACACATAATTGTAGATCTATAATAAAGAATCAGCAAAACTAATTTGAAACCAATGTAAAGAAAAGATTATTAAATCACTGAAACCATTTATAAATCGAGAAAAAGAATACGAAAAGTTGTGGATAGATAGTGATTATCGAAATAAATTGTATCACCGAAACCTATTACAAATTGAGCAAGTATACGAAAATTTGTGAATAGTTATTATCTTATAAAAATAGTTATCATCCAAATAAATTATAAACGGAGTGAAGAATAAAATAGTTGTGAATAAAGGGTGTTATTTTTAACAATTTCATTCTTCCAAATCGGTGACTTCTCTCTCTCTCGGAGCACGGAGAAGTCGGTACCACAACAACTGGTGGCAGCGGTCTCCAAATAAAAAGCCAGTGCCAATAAATAACTCTAAATAAATTAAAATTGAAAAATAATATATATATATATATAAAAAAAAACGAAACAACATTCTAGTAGCAGCAAAATTTAAAAAACTAAACCAGGCATCTATAAAATATAACTTAATAAATTCAAGAAAAAATATAATAATAATACATAGAACTGGGACTTAAAATAATTTTAAAACCACATTTAATTAATTCAGAATTGAGAAAAATTCTCACATGCAACACAATAGAGAAGTGATCTAACAGCTTAATAAATTAAATTTTGAAAAAAAAAACAAATAAAACAAAAAAAAAGGAAAAAAGTTATTAAAATAAAAATCTATAATAAAATAATAAAAAATAGTATGCCCGGGTACCCAGTGTAAGGTACTTAGAGGAAACAAACAGCTTAAGCGCCATAGCGCCCAACGATGGACCCTTGCGAGGCTTCATCCCTGCCTCAACTAGACGATTCCCAGAAGGAAGACTTCGGATCATTGACCTAGACATCTGACGTATAAATTTCATCGTTCATCTGCAGCAATAAAAGCAATCAACTCTAAACATGGAAACATCATTCTCAGACACTGTAATTGCGCTGCAAGAACAATTGGACTCTCGATTCCAAAATGTGACGAATACTACAAATAATTCTACAGAGCATCACCACAATGTCTCTTTCAGAGACCAATCAAGTTTTTTCCCATCTGATGCGAAAACATTAATTCCAAATTTCAATGGAAATCTGAAAGATCTCCACAAATTTATTTCAAGTTGTGATGATACATACGCAACAGCAACGACGGCGAACGAAAAACAATCCCTCCTTAGCTTAGATACAATCAAATCTCAGATTGGCCTGAGTTAAAATCGCTATTGGCCCAAACTTTCGAAGTCAAAACCCTAGGTCCACACTACAATCTCAATTGACTAACTTCAGACAAAGAAGAGAGGAAAGTGTAAAAGATTTTTTGCAGAGATTAAATACAACACTGTCCAAGCTAAATGAAGCAACACATTCCTATACAACTGAGAAGGTGCTCCTACGGTCTTTGTTAAGAGATAATGAGGGTCAGGCTGTGAGAGCAATTGAAGATGGGTTATCCAATCCACAATTACAGACCTTAGCCAAAGTGCATTCCGATAAATCCTTTTCTGCTTTAAAATCACACATCTTGGAGCATGCATCACGTTTAGAGCAGAAACAACTTGTTTCCCATGCACAAAACAAGATTAATCAAACTCCATTTGAGCAAACAATAAATTCAAATCGGCGTTGCTTCAAATGTAATAGACTGGGGCATGCTGCACCAAGTTGCCCAGTCATACAACACACCACGCAAAATTTCAATGCAGTTCCAAAGCTAAGCCCGCAATTACAACGCTCTCCAGATTTTAATAAAATTAATTATCCATCACAATCTCCTTCATGTCGATATTGTCATCGGATGGGACATACAATCGAGGAATGCCGGACAAAAGCCGCGAACAACAGTCGTTCTGGCTACAATCAGGGAAATCAAAATAATTTCGAGAAGGTGAACAATAATCCACCAACAATTGGCAGAGCCAATTTCTACACCAACGAGTGGAAATTAGTGACATTCTACGACCTGGAAAATTTTAAAACAGAATTTAACAACATCCAGTTCATAGCCCAACAAATTACAGCGACCTGCCGGAAACTGGACAAACACTCAGCCATGAGCCACACGTGTAACGGTACGTTGTTACAAATAAATCTTATTATAGCAAACATAGAGTATAGGAATATGTTGCTGGTGACTCAAAATAGGAAACAAAGAGCACTATGTAATTCAATAGGCTCAATCTCCAAAGCACTTTTCGGCACATTAGACCAAGATGATGCCAAGATTTATGACGAGCAAATCCGTAACCTCACCCTTAACCAAAACTCCCTCCTATCACTTATGAAAAGCTAAACTGCGATAGTCGAAGCAACCGCAAATATTTTCAACAAAACTAAAGTCGCAATTGAGAAGGAATTCCTGTATATGCACAAAAACTAATAGCAGTACAAATAGCTACATCATTAATGGAAAAGAGAACATTGGACAATAAAATATCCATTGAACTGGAATCTCTTATTTCCCTGGTTTCGTTAATGGCATTCAGATACCAAAATACCCAGTCGGAATTAATAGATCTTTTAACAGATTCCAAGCATGGAAAGTTCCATCCAATATTAATGTCACCGAAAAATGTTGAAGATCTTTTATCAAAAATTATGCAAGAATTACCAAACTCACTGATGCTCCCTACAAATTCCAGAGACAATATATTTTCACAAATCTACAAATTAAGCACGATATCCGCAAATATTTTCAATAATAAAATAATTAGTGAACTCCGAATTCCACTTTCGTTCAAGGAACCATACCAAATATTCAAAGCAATTCCTTTACCGACACTCCGTAACGAAAAGTTCATATATATCGAACCATCGAAGGAATACATATTAATAGACTACAATCGCGAACATTTTGTTGAATTAACGCTTCAGGATATTCAAAATTGCGCAACGTTGGATCATATGCATTTCTACTGCAAAATTTCATCCTCCATCCTAAACACAAATACAAGAACAAACCAATATGAAGTGAATCTACTAAAAAAGGAACTTATTACACAAAAGTGTAAAATTCTGATCTTGCGACAGGATTACTATTGGACGCAATTATCACAGCGGAACGCCTGGCTTTTCTCCCTGAAAAGATCCCTCCACATAGATATTATTTGTGATGATTCCATTAGTTCACAAACCCTGCATGGAATAGGAACAATGCACATCAATCCCGGTTGTTATTTTCGCAGCAAGGAATTCATCCTGCACGGACATAACGTAAAAATGTCCAAATTCAATTCCCATTTTATCCCAACGATGAGCATTTCCAATATAATACGGAATATGACGTCTTCGCCCATGGAAACGTTTATAGAAACAAATCCCTTAAATATTACAACAAACACGGGTCTAGAGAAACATCTCGAATCCATTCGATTC